>JAIPRK010000749.1:0-140248 GCA_025469195.1 Chaitophorus viminalis | reverse complement strand
TATATATCTCGCAAATCAATCATTTTTCTTTTATTTTTAATTTCACCCGAACTTCCTTTCCGGTCATCCCCGCAACGGATTGTCAACACTCCGGCGAACTTCATCATACGGAATTGACGTCCACAATTTGTTTTATTAAACATTCGAGACGGATTCGTATTAAATTTTCAATGGAAATGGGGACAGAAAAACGTAAATAGAGGCTCGTGATGGTTTAAGAGGTTCCAGAAAAAAAATATTTAACCCGGTGGGTATAAAGTACAAAAGAATAATGGTTCGACGCCGGTTTGTTTAACGTGCGGTTACCCCAAAAAGGGTCTATCGGTGACACGGTGACATGGCGTGACCGTTTTTATCGGCACTCGAGAATAATATTTCAACAATGTGTACTGAGCGTAGGTATTATAGTTTTAAGTATAAAATATAGTATTATAATTTTATTTTTAGAGCACGTGGGAGATTTAATTATTAAAAAGGTCGCTTTATCCGTTGTCGAAAACAAAATATATTATATGCACGTGTTTGCTCGTACTAGAGAGGGACGACCAATCAATACATTATCATATTATACAATATATGTTATGTATTATTATTATATCATGTTTAGTTCAAAACCGATTTATAACCGATTAGTTTCAAATGAAGAAATTCACAACACTATGTACATACTACCTTTAACGTTATATGTACGCTGAGTTCCTATTTTATTAAATGCATAGGACGTAGGTGTGCGAACGTCAATTTCCAGTCTAACGGAGCGCGGTTTTCATATTATTCTATTATTATGTATAATAGCGAGTGTGGGCACATAATATGAGCATAATAATGAGTTTGAGCATAATACAATAATATTATTGAAAAATCGTTGGACTAATTATATTATACCTAATATTATTTATAGTGATTGTTTGAATTTTAAACATTAATTTTTACGTTTAATTTTCTTTCCGTGTAATCTGAATCATATAATTATTTTTAACGAAATGATATTCTACTTTAATGTTGATGCTTTTTTTGAAATTGATTATTATTTTCAAAGTTATGATGTATACAAATTATTTGAATCGAACAAGTTACATACATTATACGATTATACTTAGAAATTGTAAGTATTTAATAAGTTTAAACGAGGAAAGTGGAATTACTGAGAAGATACCCTTAAAAATGTCGGTGATACACTACTATCCATTCATCTAATGATTATGAATAAAAAACACTAATGTGGTTCGGTAATCGATTTAGAACCGATAGAAACTCTCATACATTTTCGATCTTTCGAATCCATCCGTCCCGTATCCGTCCGACGCGACTGCACAACATTCGGTTATAAGTTATAACTTATAACCGTTTCATTCGACATTTTATCGCACATATATACGTATAGATACACAATCAGTTATTTGTGTTATATTATTATCGCGTGGTAAAATATTATTTTAACTTTTTACAATATTCTAAATGAGCTATTTGTATTTTATTCTCGTACATTGGATATAGTATTTATCGGTCATATAGCCACGGTATATAGCCATAAGGGTAGTTTTAATACAGACAGTGATCGAGAAGATGAGTAAATAGAAATGTGGAAAAAATGACATTGCATCATTGCGCACACACGACAAATCCAATTTAAAAGTTATTCCAACAAAAAAATAAAAATCGTATAAACGATTTCGCAAAAAAAAAAAACTACCAGTATAGAAATGAAAAACAATGGCAATTGGTGCTCACGAGTGTGTTTGACGTTTTTTTTTTTTTTTTTAAGACAAACGAATTCGTTTAATATTGTACGCGACGCACTGTCTACGCTACGTTAAAAAACGATGAACGATTTTTTGTGCGTTTCGCTAAACTATGCGACAGAATCGCGAATTTCACGAGTTATTATCATTAGATGCACCAATATAATATTATCATCACCACCTACTTCTAATAAGTTTATATAATTTGAGTCCTTTGAAACAGTTTTTTTTTTTTTTTAATTACAGGTAAAGATTTTTTGCTCCAAAAGGCAACTTCTACATATTTCAACATATTTCTACTGTGTAAAAAAATCTTCAATAAACATTTTTTTTTTATTTGCGTAAGCATTTTTCCAAATAAAAACCAATTTATTTATTTATTATTATTTTTCTCGTCGACTTGGAACGAACATTACGAACCGTCAAAGTATTTGTAAGCTTTTATCCCACGCTGCGCGATAATCGTTACAATAATATTTTACCAAT
Organism: Chaitophorus viminalis; assembly: GCA_025469195.1. NCBI lineage: Eukaryota > Metazoa > Arthropoda > Insecta > Hemiptera > Aphididae > Chaitophorus > Chaitophorus viminalis. The sequence continues at coordinate 138,020 of JAIPRK010000749.1, read as the reverse complement.
TCAACGACAGATGACTACGCAACCCGACGTACTATATGCACCATCAAGACTAAGAATCGACACATTCGTCACGGGTAAATAATATTATATTATGTACTCCAACACATACCTCTCGTCTAACATTATACATGACGTATACGACGCCACTATAAGTTCATATTATTATTATCGTAGTTCAGCAGATAGCAGGCGAATAAAGCAATGAGAAAGTTTTTCGATTGCCTGTCAACATAAATTGCACCATGCGAGCCAATAAATCGACAATGCGAATCACGTCACATTTTGTTATACTACAAATAATAAATTATTAAATATATCATTGAAAATGCAATTTCATTACTATTCTATTATTTAAACATAATTTTTAATTTTTTTTATTATAATCGCAATCAATCTTGCTGGATATAATTTTGGATTCAGTATTGATACTATATATACTATATATTATCAATAGATTTTGTCTTTAAATTACTTGTAACCAATTATATTTGGTACTAATTGAATTTAATATTTGAACATAATATAAATCCAGAAGTTAATATCACTTATACGGCATTTGGTAAGTATATTATACTATATCTACGAGGTGTGTTATTGTCTGTGAAATGTTATGTTTTAAGAACTGATTTATTAGTTTTAACAGATAATATTTTCAATGAAAATGAAATTAGATTTTTATATTGCAGACCAGCGCTTATCATACAAAAGTTGTATATTTTAACCGATATTGGTAAAGTATTTTCTATTTCAGCCACTGCATTGAAGTAAATTATATCCAAATTAAATCTATTCTTAAGTAGTCAGGCACAATGAAAAAATTTTGTTTTACAGTTTACATTAAAAATTACTTTTTATACTAATATAGTAATAATAATTATTAAATTTTAAATTCATATTATAGCCTTGTCTTGGCCCCCAATGGACAATCTTTTTTTCTCATTGCCAAAATGAGCCATATAATATAAAACATTGGATTCAATACTAAACAAAACTAGACTTAGTCCGTAAACCTGTAACAGAAGCATGCTCACGTCAATTGTTATAACTAACAAATTAGTTATAATTAGTATTTAAATAAATTATTTGCGAATGTGACACGATTAAAAATATATTTCTTCGACTGCATTGTTGAACGGTATAAAAATATGTTATTTTATGTTTTCCTTTCTCGGCTCCAGCATTCACCACTATTTGATGTATCGTCGTCACATACACATAATTATACATATTGCTATTTGTATATATATTATTTATTGCTACTACCATATACTACTTATTGACCTCTTAGCATTATTTTATGTTCAATCGATTAAATATAGTATAACTGCACATGTGCATTGTAAATTTGTTGGAAAACTTTCAAGAAGACTAAAATGATGATTACCGTACAGGTTTATGATGCTTGCGACGAAACTAATAAAATTATAAAATTATAAAATTATTATATGACCTAGGAGACGTGTATTTTATATACTCGTTCGACAACGAAGACAACTGCAATATTTTACTCAGAATAATATTATTATTATTATTATTATTATTATTGTATACTACAACTAAATTTTGGTTCAGTCCCATGTTTTGAAGGTTATCGCAGTACGTTTCCGGCAGCCCCTATTTTTCATAAAAATTCAAACTACACATTTTTTTTCATGTAAAACGATGTGATCCTGAATCGTGGTAGGCAAAGCCCTCATCCACCTATCGCCTCCTATACCTCACTTTTGTATGATTATGAAATTTTATAAAATATGAACATTTGTTTTTTAATAATAATTATTATTTGATAGTCACATTATTGTTAGATATATATCTACATTACATATCAGTAATCCGTTACAAGGTACAAACAATGAGAAATTGATAATTATATATTATGTATAATGAGGAGACTAAATATGATTTAAATGTGTATTGTGTCTATAGAGAAGAATCATTCATGATTGTAAAATGTACAATGGAAACTCGGTAAAATGTAACTGATAACAATTTATTTTATTGTCATTGAAAATATGATTTTATAAAATTTGAAATATGTTTACCTGTTTTTTTTATTAGAAAAAACTTCCAATTTCGGACTACATACATTGTGTTAAGGTTCACTAAAAATATGGGTCGGTTTCCGGCGTTTCCGCATTTATAATAATAATAATAATAACTCTATAATACATAAATCATAAAATCTATATAAATATATATAAATTACAAATCCCGCGTCGTCCGATTATTATTCATTTGCGATCGACGGTCAAACGATTTACTCAGTGGCAATAATTTTAACCATCCGGAAACAAAAACCGTTTAAATGTAATAAAATTTCGATTGTTTCAAGGACCAATTGGTAATGCAAGGACAACATTAAATTGCAGTTTGTGGTGAACAAATAATATTTGAAAAGTAATAACACGTAATACGGGGGCGTAAAGTTTATTATTCCTAAACAATGGAAGAAGTTATGTTGATGCGACATTTAAAATTTTAAATGGAAAGTAGATACAGCACTGGGATAATCGTTGTTAAACTTCAAATTGATTTAATTGAGAAACACAATACTACGATGTATTAGGTACTCAAAATCAATCACATCTCTATAATGATTATAGCAAATGTACCGTAAAATTAACATTTCTCCCCCGGAAGTTCTGAGAATTATATAGTAGTGGTTGCAATATCATGACGAGTTCTCGATAGCGTCTTTACTTAGTACTTAGAGCGTAGGAGGCTAAAGTTTAAAAGATTTTAAAAAGTTCTAACAATATTTTATTTTTAAATAACAAATTTTATCATAATACAAAAAAAAAAAAACGTATCAAAGTCCTATAAATAGTACTATAATAATTTTAATAATCTACCTATGTAAACTTTTAATATCTGGAAAATTCTCGTACCTGTCAAGTTGTGAATATAATTTTTTTTTTTAGTAAAATTTATAAAGGTAAAAATAAAAACTCTTTTTAATGATCATAAAAATATGACGTACTGATATTATGAGAGCACTAAGTAAAATATAATTAACCTTACAGTTATTATAGTTGGAGATAGTCTCTAAGCCATAGTCACTTTTGCCTTTAAAGAGGATTTTCGGGAAGTAAGTCAACACGAACATAACGTAACATACCTACTTGTTTGGTATTTACTTCCAAGAACAATACAAGTATCCACCAATGAAACTGTAGAATAAACATATGCACGTAGCAGCATATTTTTTTTTTACTTGAGAAACATAATATTATATTGTTTACGCATATTACGTTTAAACAATTTGTTATTTCGTTTCAATATTCGATGACTTTTATCGATCATCACACAATAAAAATGGATTAGAGAAATAATAATTTGAAACAACCGAACAGCTATTAATATGTTCTGACAGGTAAGTGTCAAATATTGAATTAATCAACTCGTGTTAGTCGACTAGTTTCTATTTAAATTGCCCGTATTGGTCAAAAACTACAGTACGTCCTTGAATAGGTACATTATCATTGTATATTTTGTATTTATAAAATGTTTATTTGCACACTATTTTACTAGGTACCTAATTATTATCAAACAATTGTTATGTTATCAAATAGCAACGATAACAATAATTTTGCCCACTCCATGCCCGTTACATATATATATATTATAAATATAGATATTAAATTACACAGCAGTATAGCAATATTTATCGAAAATTGAGTTACGATACGCCAATGGTTGGAGATGGATATATATATCGAATGCCAATGACGGTCGGTTCTCGTCAAGCAGTAAAAAAAAAGTCACAGGATCCGGGTGAGTGCATATGACGAACGTTTATTATACTATCATAATTCATTATTCATTATTATAAATCGTGGCAATCAAATTTTTCGAAATAAAATATATTTATAAACCCGCGGTAAAATTAAATTATTTCTTTCTTTTATATTACCTGCCATTTCCCCAACACTTCCAAACGTGACACCTCTAAGGTGGTGGATTAATAACACCAGCCAATAGTACCACCCGTACACAGTAAATTTTAGATATCTACCAGAAATATGGTTTTAAATGGAAAAAAAAAAAAGAAAGACATACCTCATTACCACCGTTGTACAACCGATATACACGCCATGCTTCTTATGTCTTATAATTCACCGTAGAAGTATAATATGAATCTGCAATTTGTCGTTGAGAATAAATAATATCGTTTTTTTTTTTGAATCGTCACGTCGATAATTCACATTAACCATATTTTTTATATTTGTCCACTATTCTTATGGACCGCATAGATTCCTTTTATATTAACTTAATGACCCGATTCGGTTTTAATTGACGTATTTAATAAAAAACAAAAACAACATACTTTATTATATTTTATACAAATAATTTTACACGTCATAGTCATATGAACATGTAACATAAAAGATAACGTTTTAGAACAATACGCCTCCAAGTACTACCCATCGACGGCAGGCTCACTGATTTTACCGTAAAACAGTATAACAGTATAATAATAGCATATTAATCAATAAAAATGATAAATTATTATTGTGTAAACGTTATCGTATGAGATTGTAAATTAATTTTAAACGAGCAAATATGTGAATTATAACCCGAACAAGTGTTCATAATATGTTTCATTATTAATTAATTATACATTGTTATTGTATTAAATTTTATTCTTCGGAGTACAAATTTCAATGCACGTGTATTATGATACTATCATTTAAACGTCACATAGGTACTCCGTTTTACTCTTGCTGATAGTAAAAACGAAACTACAACAGTTACGCTGAAAGAATTGGTAAATCGTGTACGAAAAAATGCAAATTATTATAGTGTAGGAAGTTTATTAATATCATATTTTAATTTAATACGTTTGTACTTTGATTTGATAAAAAAAAGTAAAAAAATAGTAAAAATAAAATAAATAACTACTGATAGAAAAGAATATCAAGAAAAATCAGCCGATGTAATATATGGTGTAGTACTAAATATCGTCTTGCATAATATTCGATTGTGATTATAAAATATTATATTATATATTATAATAATCTGCCTCAGCAGCGGTATACTCGTATTCTATGGGACGAACAACGAAGTGACTTGTATACGTATGGTGGGAAACGTTGAAAACTGCATAATTTATAGAACGCCCAATACAAGCACATTTCATACATGCGTAAGGGTCGAATATGGTGGGGAGGCGGTAGAAGGAAATCTAGTCCCAAGACATGAAACTTTTTAATGCGCATAGCTTATATATATATATATTATATTTATGGACCTATATAGCTCATTATCGTATATGATCTGCACATGATATGTGGTATTGATCAAAAATCACGCAACCAATCAAATGTTTTACAAGACGTAACTTATATGTGTAACTCATCATTCACGTTGCTTCAGAAAACGTTCTCAACGAAAACAGTATAATAATATGTGTGTATACTTGTATTAATACATAAATAAGTATAGTAACAAGTTATAAAATTATTAGTTATAACTTGTTACTATACTTACAAACATCAAAATTTCCTGCTCGTGATACGCATGATTAAGAGAAAAGTGGTTGAAAGGCAAACGAGTTTCCAAGAATGTGACCACGTTCCATTAGTTATTGGAAAACAAATATTCAAAAATCGATATTTCAAAATAATGTAAATATAATCATTAAAATTAGTCATAGCCTAACGATATAAGGCGGCTGTGCGTAATCGTACGGTCACCGGTTCGAATCCGGGTGGCACAGCCGTTTGGTGAGAAGATGCCGCTACCACCCCCTCCCAAATTATAACAAGTAATCGAGTCTTCATAAAATAATCATTGAGATATAATGACCACGATGCCAAAAAAACGGATGAGCCTCGCTTTGCTGTACAGTTGGGGGTGGAGTGCACCTCGTTTATAGGATAGGTCATTATTACAATGGATTTGTTAAATTTGAATGCAATGATAGATATCATTGTATACGAATAACGATTCTGAACGGAGTTAATTTTGTCTAAAATGTGTATATAATAATATAGTTTTTTATATTTAAATTGAATTATAATGCAATTTAGTAAAAATTTAAATTTCAAACAGTCAAATTTTTTTTCTTTTAAGTCCGGTAGAAATTTATTTATATATTTTTGAAGATTAGCTTATGGACAAACTAGTGTTAAAATTTTGAACCTTAAGTATAAACAGAAAAAACTTTATGAATCTTCAACTACAAAATAACATGCAAATTATCGCGATTTCAACATATTTTATACAATATTGAACTTTATGGGCTGATAAAAAAAATTTGAGTGAAACCATCTCCGATATTTTATACTTACAATTAGTATAACATATAAATAATCCTTCAATTCATTTTCAAGAGTTTTCGCACAGCCAAAAAGATTTTATAGATATTTAAAACAAAAACTTACAAAAATCGAACATTTAAATTGTCTATAAATAAGTCAAAGTATGTCAAAATACTTTGAAAACTTAACTATTTATAGAAAATGCCAATATAAAGATTTAGTGAAAATTTCAAGTCGTTAAGGTTTTTCGTTTTTGAGTTAGAGCAAATTTCAAAATACCGATATGATTTGTTAGTCTAAAATTTTATATATTAAATTAATTTTACATGTAATTTTATGTTAATATTCGCTGTTCAAACGCTTCTAAAAAAAATTGTGCCTATGTATTTTGATGATTTTTGAATGACAATAAAAACTATTTGCGTGAAATCTTCTATTACATTTTCAAGTATTTTGTAGTAGTCAATTTTTTTTTATCACCGATTATAAAAAAAAAAAAATGTAAAAAAATCGAATATATTAAAGACCTATAAGTGGCTTAAAAATCAATATTATATTTTGAAAAAAAAAATACGACATAGAGAAAATGCCTTTCTTAACAACTGGTAAAAATTTCAAGTTTCTGGGACTTAAACTTTTTGAATTAGAACAAATATTTAAAATCATTTGAGGATAAATTACTATTTTATGCAATTTCATAAATATTTAAATTTCAAAAAGTCATAAAATTTTTTCCTTTAAGTCCGGTAGAAATTTTCTTAAAGATTTTTGAAGAGAAGACATAAAAAAAAAAAAAAAAACACACATCATTGTAAGATCAATAGATTCTATCACTCCGTTCAGAATCTAAAATATCAAAATTGGTCCGTATGGATTTTCGTAATCAATAGTCCGAGACATGTACAGTGTATTTTATAAAAAAAAAGTGTTCTCAATCATTGGACACGGAAACAATTTAGAAAATAGAAATAAATATAATGACACCATTACGCAGTTGTACGAGAATAAAGTAATCCGAAACAGTAAAAACGGGATACCATTTCTACGCTGTTACATAAAACTTAACCGAATGACATTGCCAGCCAATATGAACACAATATGCTTTTACGGCTTTAAAGAAGTAACACGTAAAATTTTGCCTCGATTTCGAAAGAAGAAGAAAGTACATCGAGTCTTGCGAAAAAAAAATATTACGTGATTAAAAATTAAATGAAAATTATGTTTATTTTTCAGTTGATCGAGAGGTAGGTATGGGTTTTATCCGATCATCATCGATTTAACATCAAGCGAAACAATAAACCTATTTATCTTGATACGAGTATTAATACAAAATTAGAAAATTAAATTTCCTTTTTTTCGATATTAAGTACATGGCCGAAAAAATAAATCCGTATACTGATGAAAATATAACGTGTGTATACCATTCGCTATGTCAATAATAAAACAATATCATACATTATTATATAACATTGGTCTCGTTGTATGTAATAAACTATTTTACCTGTGTAGATATATAATAGCGTTGCAAATTGAAATACATAATGTTTGAAAAAAAAATATAACATTATAAGACTAGATAGTTGACTTGGTAGCTGTGTGAACGGGGACTTACACAGCTTTTGGCGGTAGGTTTGATTCTAAAACAACAATGGTATAAATAAATAGTAACGATTCAATAATTGTTTGCCACAAAACCATCGCTGGAAATGATCAAACTTTGGAATCGTCTGCAATATTTTACAAAATTAATTATATCGACTATTTTCCTTTGAAAATACCTTCTACTGCAGCGATCTTCTTCGTATTAATTGTCGTTCGCACCCTCATCTGAAACGCTTGAAAAGATCATCTGTTCCACACCGATATAATGAAGTTTTGTGATTTAAGTACTCGTAATTCGTGTCTATTTTGTGATCCTGATAAACTCACCTTTTCCTCAGAATACATAGACGTAAACCATGCCTTACTCACATTCACGGTATTTTATTATAATATATTATTAGTCTTCCTGTGCAGTCATTCGTGCACTATAATTTTCATTCCTTTATTCATTATCATAATACATCTGCTTGTGCGCTTCTCATCTACCACAATGAGGTTAATCATATCATATATGATATATATATATATATATATATATATATATATATATATATACAACATTCAACTTCATATTTTTTCGTAAATTTCTATTTCGGTCCCTGAGCAGATGTGTTTTAGTACATTGTTTTAAAGATGTTTTGAAGATGCAGTAGAAAAAAATTATCAAATACGGTGAAGATAAATTATAATACATTAGTTACTTAACTACAACACCATACATTCGTACCAATACTCCCCATTTCACTGAGATCGATAGGTACATTTTTTTAATACTGTAGTTGCATTTTAAAAGGATACAGAATAAAACGAGATTCTCATACTAAAAAAAAAAATTGCAACCACAATATAAAGAGAAAATGAATACGAAAAAAATTTAATAAAGATGCTGTAAATAAAGTTATTTTAATTTTGACTTCTGCATGTATCTAGTCCACTTAAATTACATTATTCTAATAAATCCATTCAAATTGATTTACTGAAAAGTCCAAAAGTACTTAATAAATATTTTGTAATTTTATTTTATTATATAACATAAAATTCAATGAGTATTTTTTTAATGTTTTTTATATATATTTCTCTAATGCACTCATTTATCATGAATAAGAGCGATTATAATAACTTTAGTTATCGGTTGGTCATGTGTAGACTTTAATTTAATTCTGTTGCAGATTCTTATATTAGATTTAAGACAGATTACTGGTATATTGCATTATTTTCTTGAAATCAAATTCGTTTATCCACTACACGATGACCAATGGTTCTGAGTCAGTCAAAATTAATTAATATCAAACATTTCATCGTAAATATAGCGCAAAACATTTGACATTTTTCTCCTTTAATATGTGTTTTTTTCTAAAATTAAACCACCAACTACTAAGAACACAACATTTTCATCAAATATTGTAAAACATGTTCATTCGTGTGTTTTCATCAAGAATTCGTGTTCCTATTCAGTCACTACTTTTGTGTTGGTACACGTTTCAAATGTTTTAATTTGTTATGAACGTGTGTTTCTGAACCTCAGCAAAGATTATTTCATGAAATATTATTACGATAATAAGCCATCAGTTTTACGGATCGAACTTTCAAAAATGGTATTTTGTATTAATTTATTAAAATGATTGAATAATGGAAAAGCCTTTACCTATATATATATATATATATTATCAAGCGCATAAAATATATAATTTCGTAATATGCTTCAATTTATAGTGTGTGATAATTTTACACCTGGGCGGTATATATCTATTTTGAGTGTTTTTTCTAGACTTTTTACTATAAATAAAATAAAAAACAACAAGGTTCATTTAAACCCATCGATATTGTGGTATACTCTGACAGCGCCTACATATTATAAATTACAACAACATTCAAAAAAAAAACGTTTATATTTTTATTACTCTGGGAGGGGAATATATTATATCGATATTATACAAACGGATAATTTTATGAATAGTTTATATACACCCAATTCAAATAACATAATTCGTGCTCAAAGATTTATTTTTTATTTAGGTCTATTTGACCATACTTATTTATTTAATTATTCAAAACAAGTCGATCGAGGCCAAGAATTAAGTAATGTTGTAAGGTATGTATAAACTGTGCAAAAATAGTATAAATACGATAATATTGTGTGATTACGAATTTTGCATCACATTTAGTGATAAAATAAATATACATATCAACTTATCAGGTCAATTTATAGTATATTATTATATAGCCGACGAATGCTTGAACAAATCGTTGTCCAACTAAGACTCTAATCTGTAGAGTGCAAATTTCAAATTTTCAAAACGTATTTTATTATTGCGTTTTAATTTTTTGAAAATATCCATTTCTAGCATATATTCTAGCATATAGTTAATAAATTATATAGATATATCTTTATATAGTGTTAATATTTGTTGAATTTTACATATTTACCTTGAAATTGCTTACAATAATCCATATTTCTACTAAACTCATTTATAGGTGTAACATTTTATTGGTAAATTTTAGGATTTCGATTTCTAATTTAAGGAAAAAGTTTTTCCATTGAAGATCTTCAAAGAGTTTGGGAAATCTTGCAGGAAAGGCCTTGACCTTCCCTCCGTATGTACGCTTAGGATGGTGACAGACCACAGACACCCTTAGGTAATGGTTTCTGAGAAAAATTTCGAGAAAATACACTGCGTATGCGCTGAAAATATAATGATAAATTTAACTACGTGAATATTAATTTTATATTTTCTTTTACAGATAAAATACATGATTCAATTTCACCACACACAGCGATGCACCACATCACTTCATTCAATAGTCGTTCAAAGGTGAATATCACCTATGAACCTACTCTGTAATTTGAACTTCACCTAAGTGTTCCAAACGCGGAGAATAATAACGTATAAACTTTTATCTCGCTTGGTCGATAGTGCCTTGTATACTATATAATAATATTTAGGTTTCTCTTTTAGTTCCTTAAAAATGTAGGTGGTTAATCGAATTGCAAGACGCGTTTGGGTTGTTGTTATTGTTATGATTATTATTTTGTTATCTGTAAAAAAATGATTAAAAGATTGCCTTCAAAAAAAGGCGATGGTATATAATAGTCAGAATTAAACGCTTCCCTCGCCAGCATTACCACGGAGTTTCAGATATTATCAACTTGTGATCGAAATCGATTTTTCCGAAACGGTATAATAGTAATAATAATAATATACCAAACACTAATGCTATTTTTTATGTAATATACGGACTGTTGGATTATTTGTATTTATCTTGGATATTTCGGCTGAAACGTGGTTATACTGTTATAGGAATCGGTATAGTGGTCTTTGCAGTTCACGACATCGATAGTGTTTATTCCTATAATATGTCAAATAAATTATAGTTATATTTGGTTAGAAACCTGTAAGAACACATTCGGCAAACGTATATCAAAACGTGCGTGTATGCCATATTCTTTTGTTAAATTTTTATTACTAAACAGAAAAAGCTGCAAACGATTTTTCGGGTGTACCGTGAATATTATGCGTATATACCTTTGAATAATACAATCATGGTTTACGAGAACACAAAAGTCACGGTATAAACTTGAAGAACGTGTTTCATACGGTCATATTATTTTGTAAAAAAGTATTTACAATAATTTATACGGCTCGAAAAACATCAAAGAAAACGTGTTCTTTATGTTAATGTTGTTTCCGTGTTATGTTTGTGTTCGTTGAAAATGATTTCATTAAAGATTTTCTCGGTTATCTCGTGAAATTATCATAAAATATTTCCGAATCTTTTCCGTAAAAAGTACGTAACCGCGGATGTGGTGGATTATTTACAGCTGAATCGTCAACAGGGATGTTGTCCTTACATAAAATATAATATATTATTGTATAAATATTATAATGCACGTGGTTCGGTTGGACGAAAATTTTGTATGATATTATAATAATCGTGCCCTTTAATCCGCTGTGTTAGCACGCCCTCGGTAAAGCCGTGCACATAGTACAATACAATATTATTAAGGCATAATTATTATTAGCCTGTCCGTTCCGTTTGTTGTCCAACACTGAAGATTTGAAACGTTTACGATTAAACTAACAGTTGTATAATATAATTAGTATATATACCATGACTGTTTAATATGGTACAGCAATATCGTTAGCTAGAACAGATAACCTTATTCGATATTCGCTTCGCTATCGACTATTATTTCTTTTATCATTTAAAAAAAATAATATTAGCCATTAGCCCCCCCCCTCTCCCCATTAAAAAATAAAATATTTTTTATTACGACAACGTAATGAAAGACTTTATAAAAAATATATCTTACAATATATTGTAAATCGTATTTACTAAAGAATACATTTTCAATATACTCATTTTTCAGCTTGCATTTTCTCGAAATCCGCACTTCACTTTTGGATACGTGTATACATATATGTCCGGAATAAGATAGGTAATTAATATGTTATTTTCAAAAGTCAACAATAACATAATATATATGCATCACATCGTCCGAACGTGTGTATAATGAAAATTTGATTACATTAAATATAATGTATAATTACGTGCACATGGTCGTATAGTAGACGATGAAATATTTACGTACGTATACGCGTTCGTACATGCTAATAATTATGGTCGTAATCCAAACGCATTTGCTAAACACAACATAATGTCTCCATCTCGTAACTATCATTATATTACTATGAACGTTAATCATTTTCAAACTAATATTCCATTCTGGGCGAACAAGTTTCGACTTTGATACGATACGTTGGGATCAAATTTGAAGTGGCAATATTAAAATATATTCAGTTTTATATGATTGAAACTACACAGCATTCGTTTACATGGTCACCAGGAAAAGACCCAAAAAAATAGTTCTCAATCGGGGAATTAATCTACTGAAAATATTTGTTGTATACGTCAAGCGTTGGCGTAGCATAAACGACACTTTGTAGCATAATGTTTAAAATAATGACTTGTATATCTGTTAATTAATATTGTAATATATATTCCTTCACTCTATAAATTATACAAAAATATAAGTTATTATATTATTATAAATTACATTAATTAAGAAATTATGGTTGATTATATCTACTAAAATGTAATCAAAATTCAATAAAACAACAATTAATGTGGGGTTTTTGACATTAATATTAGATAGTAAACTAACTGATCAACTATAAACATATTTACTATTTATTCTTCACTTTAGGTCAGAAATAAATCCGACAATATTAGTAACTGTATAAAAATAAATTAAGTATTTACTATTTATGTACAATAGGTAATGTATTTATCTGTAAGTTAACTTTTTTCCTAATTATACTTCAAGTAATTTACTGTGACTTTCAATGACCTTAGCAGCTGCGGATTGTAAAATAATAAAAAAATAAAATATTAGTAACAACACAAAATTTTAACACCTGAGCCCAAATTGTTCATGTTTAACGTTTGTAAAATGGGGACAACACGGCGTCATGCGGGTATGGCCGTGAGCGTTCACTTAATAATATAATATTATAGTATATCTTATAAATATTAAGTTTATTATATTCCTATTGATTATAGCGTAACTTACTGGTAATTTTGCTTTTGAGATAAATACATTAATAATATTTTGTCACCGATTGTTATCGAAATTGATAATTGGATATTATATTGTTGCGATGGTATTATAGCGGAAGTTATCCATTGTTCGGAACTTTTGGTCATGCGGGAATTGACCAAAAACAGATGATTAATAATATATAATAACAATAATAATAATAATACGACATCAATAGAGACACACAAAAGTCTATGTTCGTCTGATATGAGATACCCTATTATAATGTTGAACAGTATATATATTTATCACGCAAGACCCCCTCCGAAAGCTATTGAATTATTATCGGTTGTATTTATTTTGCGCCTCCCCATGGGAGATTGTGAAAATAATTAAACACAATGGCCGAATAAATCACTTTTACATTGAAATATTCTGAACCACAATTTTCTTTAGTCGTTATCTTTTTTTTCACCATAAAAATAATAATTCATGATCCAAACAAACAGGTTAAATAAAATTAAAATCAAATATATATTTATATATAAAATTTATATAATAAAAATAATAACAATTTTTATTTTTTTTATTTCATTATACATATCTATATTTTGAGTACAGCGTCGTGTGAGTGAATACCACAATTTATTTATAGTGACGGTTTAATCAAATTCTACCACTGTTAACAGTTATTATGTTGACTAGGTAAGATAACGTCTGAGTTCGTCTTAAAGGACAATAAAATGAACCAGGTGACTGTTTTATTTATGATACAGTTAATATGATTTGTTATAATATAAATATACAATTGATAATCGCACTTATTTATTATAAAATTATGAGTGTTATAGAATACACATTACACAGTAATACTATGACATAATTTATATACTTAACCGAATCACGATCAAAAATCGACTGCCAGTTTGAGCTGGTCAAGTACGATGGCATTTTGTGATATTTCTTGGAAACCACCAAACACGCTTTAATTATTAAGCAATATGGTCTCTAATTACTATAAGACTTACTTTTAAATTATTTGGAACATGAAATTTCATTACTCAAAAACGGTTTAAAATCTCAAAAAATTACAATAGTAGGCAAGAGTGAGTAATATGATAAAAAAATTAATAATTTTTGAACTTAGAACAGTTTCTGAGTTGCGTGGTAATTGCCTACAACCAGTAGCGGATTTTCAACATTTTCTTGGTCTTGGAAAATTATATGTATTACTAACGATTAGTTCATCGATTATTAAAATTGAAATAAAACTAAATTTATATAAGTATTCATATATAAAATTATATCGGTGTCTAGAGTGTCCACCACTGTCTTAAACTATAACGGAATTACTGGTCGTACACGAACAATATCTTACGATTACATCTTGTAAGTGTAACCATAAAAATATATCATTAAAAAGAACCTCAGATGAATAGCTTAATGCTCATTCTTGATCGAATAAACACTATTATAGTCGAATGTTAGTTGTTTATTTTTTATTGGTTGTGAACATTTAATTTTTATTTTTAATTTTTGAAATTTGGATCGAAACATAAAATTGTTCAGGCCGCAAGATGCTCATTAAATATTTATAAATTAATGACTATCAAAAAAAGTGTATTAAAATAATAACCGGTTTATCCTTCCTCGTATTACATAATTTATTACATATTTTCAAATTAAAATGATTTTGTTTTCATTTTAGAATTTTTAAAGTACTCAAATAGTTATTTTAAGCGTTTCTCATTTAAATTCCCTTAATGAAAAATCTGTGTTGCATTTATATTACAAATACACATAGATTATTGTTTCAAACAACGTTATTATTATAAAAATATCTCAAGAAAGTTTCTAGAAATGAGTAATAATACTATATGAAAATAATTAGTTCAATAGTATTTTAATTACGTCATAGTGTATAAGTAATTACTTTTAATGCTACTAAATGATAATATCTAATCTTATTATAAACAATAAGGTCTAAAGATAGTAAATTAAAAAAAGAAAAATCAAGAATGTTGCTACGCGTTGTAAAGCAACAAATAATTTTTATCATTATTTTATCCTTTAAATAAAATTTAATATTTACAAAGTACAGACATTCTATATTTTAAATTTTATATCAAATTATATCAAATATTCCACAGTCTTGTGAAAAATAAAAAATAAGTCAACATGAAAAAAATGGTTATATTTTAAAGATGATTTACGAGAAAAATATTATTAACTTTTAGCGTAATATTGTAATTACTTACCACGTTAATTTGATTTAAACCCTTACAAAGTATTTGTATTGAAAAGGTTATTGCATTAAAAGTTTAGAATTTTTGGAGAAGGAAAATAATCTGGATTTATTATAAGATTAACAAACGCCTATAAGGCTATGTCTCATATTTTATGTTAAGGCGTATAATAAATATAGATTTTATTTTAATCAGTTTTTTTTTTTAAAGCGTTATTTTAAAATAAGTCATAAGAACATTTTCGCAAAGAAATCATATTCTTTCAAAATTGTTTCTACATCAATGATTATTAAATTTTAAACTTTTTTATTTAATTTTTATTGCACTCTTTTTTCTAAATGTAAATCAGGAAATTTAATCTCCACAAGTGTATTTTTATTCTCGTGTACGCTCCCTGGTAGGTTTAATTGTTTTGTTTTGTTTTTTTTTTGATCAAAAAATTACTATTATTGTATAAAATATCGATAAATAATTTTTTTAATATGTGTGAACATGATATTCGGAAGATTAATGCAATTATCGATGCAACATCATAATGATATTGTAATATTTTTTTGGATGACTTTTACACCATGGTTATTAAGGTATATTAAGAATACGTTACCTAATTACGATTGAAGTACGAGAATCAATACTTTTCATATCCACTACAGATATTTACAGTGATGCGAAACGTCAAAAGTGTTAAAAGTTATACAGTGATACGTGATTCATCACCGAAATATAATAAATTAACACAATTAGTGATGTGTGTATGTGTGCATGTTACATCGTTGAAATAATGAATAATTGATGAAAAATACAAGTAACAATGGGTGTTTCGCAGTCTTTGCTGATGTAGAAAGTTTGCCAACTTATCCGCATCGTGAATATCAAGTGTAATTAGATCTTACAGCATACCTTGTTTAAGTCAAAAAAAAAAAAAAAAATATTGCAATACATTAACTTTCCGTTTTGCCACGGTAAATTTGGAAATAATATTATGTTCTACGAAGAAAAAACAATAGCGATCGAGTTACGGAATAATAATAAAACACGACCGACGACGGCAATGAATCCCTGCAGATTATAAATATCTTTCAAGCCCCTATTTAAGGTGTCGATCCCATTTAATGCTATTGCTTAAAATCTCAAATCATATATTATAATTATTATTATTATTATTATTATTATTATTATTATTATTATTATTATTATTATTATTATTATTATTATTATTATATTATAGTATAGCATAATTATACTTTAGTCGATTAAATAAAAATTAAATCTCTCAAAAGGCATTTAAAATAATTCCGGCGTACATAACTTATTAAATTTTTTAAACCCGATGTGTTTCAATATATTGGTTTTGCAATTGAAAACAGAACAATAATTGATGGATTTACTCAAGGTGCAGTACTTTGATTGTAATTTACTTTGATCTCCAAGAAAATAAAATAAAAATCAATTTAACCAATATCTTTGTTTAAAAACATTAAATTAGATAAATAAATTTTTATGTAAGAGACTATTTATCCAAATCAATTGAAACTTAACGGTAAAAAAACAGAGGTATAAAATAAGTTTAAAATTTAAAAGACGTTTAGGTATGGTAATATTTTGTTTTATTTATGATTTACAATTTATTTAAAATTTATAGTTATAAAAGAAACATATATTTAAATCGTATTATTCTATGATAGCAAAATTTTTTGCTATAAATGAGCACTTCTAGGTTTTCGCATCTCCGGGGCACCACTGGGTTTTTGCATCATAGAGGCACCACAGGGCTTTTTCGTCTCAGTGGCACCACTGATTCTTTTCATAACAGGGGCACCACTAGACTTTTTCATCTTAGGGCTACCACTAGGTTTTTGTATCTTAGGGGCACCGCTGTGCTTTTTCGTCCCAGTGGCACCGCTGGTCTTTTTCATCTCAGGGGCACCACTGGTCTTTTTCATCTCAGGGGCACCGCTGGGATTTTTCATCTCAGGGGCACTACTAGGTTTTTGCATCTTAGAGTCACCACTGGGCTTTTTCATGCCAGAGGCACTGCTGGGCTTTTGTGTCTTCAGTGCAATACTGGGCTTCTTCATCTTAGGGGTACCGCTGGGCTTTTTTATCTCAGGGGGACTACTGGGCTTATTCGTCTCGGGTACACCACTGGACTTTTTTGTCTCTGAGGTATCATTTAGTTTTTTTGTCTCAGGAGTACTGCTGGACATTTATGTCTCCAGGGCACCGCTGGATTTTTGCCTCTCAAGGACACTGTTGGGCTTTTTTGTCTCAGGGGCACCATTGGACTTTTTCATCTTAGGGGTACTGCTGGGCTTTTGGGTCTCCGGGATACTGCTGGAATTTTTCGTCTTAAGAACACTGTTGGGCTTTTGTAACTCCGCCAATAACATACATCGTTCATGCACGAACACCTTACATTCTGTTCAGACGAGGAAACGAAAACCAATTGAAAACGCGGCATATATAACATGTGCCAACGAGTGTATTGAAAAAAATATTATACTACTTATATTTATTGGGGCCAGCTTTTTGGCATAGGAAATAATCATACATACCTAATAATGTAGTTTTTTTCTGAATGGAATGATGAATGTATTAATTTTGGAATGATGTGTGTTTTTTTATTTTTATTATTATTATTTTTTTGTGTCTGACGCCATGTTTTGGAACAATTGTTGATAAAAATATTTCAATGGGCAAAATATTAGAAAATTTAATTAGAATATTACACAGAAGTTTTCCTTAATGTCATTCAAATAATTTTAAAATACGTAGTCACAATTATTTTTATACGCATTTGATAAGCAAATATTGACATATTACAGTTTAAATACAACATAATATATAATAATAACCTATTCTAGACTCATTTCCGTTCAGAATCTTTTTTCATATGCAATGATACTTAGCATTGCATTCAGATTTAACGAATCCATTATAATGATCTTTCTTATGAACAAAGTGCACTCCATCCCCTACTATTTAACAGAGCGAGTCCCCGTACGGTTCTTTTTTTACTTACTCAAACATCGCAGCGTCGACGATAATATTTATCGGGAACTGCATAGATAAAATTTACAGAACCAACGCCTCTTGGTCCTAAATATCGTCGATTTTGGTCCAAAGGGTTCACCAAATATATGTTCAGCGAAATCACACTTGTTTTACATCTTAAATTATATATATATATATATATATATAAACTAAAATAATTTAAATTTTTTATAAAATACTGTATTGATTACGTGTAGAAATAACGATAATACGTACCTTATAATAATAAGTATTGAATATCAAATACAAAAATATAAATTATTTATACTCACACAAGACTGGTGAAATGTTACAAAAAGTTGTCAAATGATACTAAAAAATAAATTTATGGGGTTCGGTATTTGCAATGTTTGACATATGTGCCTACATATTATTATATTATAAAATTACCTTAATACAAAGTACCTTAAGAATAAACGGGATTAAATAACGTACTAAATTAAATTAAATAAATTGATTTATGATAACTTATTTATTAATAATTCGTTCGGCTTATTCGATTGTAAAGTTGGACATACTCTTACGTCGACATACGCTCCGTATATTAGCTTCATCTGTCAAATGTTTAATGCAAGTCATTTCGCGCACGATGTTTAACAGATTACGAAATCACAATATTACAACAACTTTAGTAGTTCTATAATGCCATGGAATATAGTAAAAATATACGCTGTAGGTGATATTCTATTTCAATTGAAAAGCGATTTTTATCCGAAATACCGATGAAAAACGTACGACCATAACGAGTACAAATTACAATTGTTGTAATAAATCTTCATATTCGATTATAAATGCTTCATCATACGACAAAATTATATACAAATTGGTTTGCGACTCTTTCCTAACTGAAGATAATTCTAAAGACTCCGTGTTTATATAACCAAGGGATAATGGATTTTTGCTCTACAGGTTCTATTTAAATATTAACTTAAATGTCCAAAATAAACTTAATAAAATAATTAGTTATACGTTTTAAAATCTAAATTATAGAAACTATTGAATACAAAAACAATAATTATACAATATGACGATAAAAATGAATGTAATTCTAAAAAAGTATCCTAACAACGTTTTTAACTACATACTTGATAGTCGTTACGATACCTAAAATTAATACATTGACTTTTATATTGATATTTAATATTGTATTTTTTTTTGTTTTTTAACTCTTTATACGTGGACTTTTATGTACATAAACATAGACATATACTTTTTACATAGATGTATGATAGACGCAAAATATAAATTAAAGTTAAAAATAAATTTAGTAATTTACCAATTCAATTATACTGCATCGTAAATTCAAGTTCTTCAAGTGCCTAGTCTATATGTTAAATTTATTTCGTTAAATCAGTTTTATTTTGGGTTTGTATATCATAATCACTATTGGTATAGCGCCTATATATTGTGTTAAAATTATTTTTTCTTTACTTAATAAAGTTATTTTCTTCAATTATTATTTGATCTATAATTTTTTAAATGTCAGTTGTAAGTAATATTTCATATGCCAGTTTGATGTATTGCTAAAACGAATCTAATACATTGGACAAATTTATTGGGCTGTTAGGGTATACTTTTGTTGCTTCTTTTGTCCTCATGTGTATACAATTAACGAATGCAGTACATTAATGTATAATTACTATTATTAATAATTTGAAAATATTTTACAACTGACATAATATACAATAAATACTTGAAGTATACAATAATGTGAATTATGTAAACACCAAACACATTCACACTGAAAATGGTGGAAAACTTCATGGATTAGCACTAAGATACCGATATATTATGTACCATATTATGTAGGTATATCTATGGGCCAAAGTAGTTAGCCACACGCATGTTTAATAATGAAATGTACCAACTGGAAAATACTTAAGTTCATATTCCTCTTTATTTCCCCCTATACAACTCGCGCAATCGTTAAAATTCAACAAAACTAATAAACTGTAATTACATAATACCTTAATCAATATTAGAAAGTTTATATCAACGTGTGAAATTCGTAGATAAGTCTTTTATAAATATAAAAATAAAACAAGTTTTCCGTCCAAGTATTTGACATGACGAACGTACCTATATGATCCATATATAATATAATGTATAATGCAGTGCAGCTTTAAGTATATATCCCCGAACTTAGTCACAATATTTTTTTTTTTTTAGCAGTTACTAGTATATAACTATAATAGCTCAACAGTTAATATCCCTATTATTAATTATCCACGGTTTTGTTATGATATTTTATTATTATAATACAGGTATAGCCGTATATGTATCCCTGATATTCCGTGTTTTGATTTATGAACTAAAATAAAGTAAGAATTGGTGAAGATAGTATTCAAAACACATAGTATAGTTACCTACTCTTATAAGTCTATATTACGGAAAAATACATTATTCGAATTATTTATAAATTTAAAATGTTGAACTAACTTTAAACGTAGAAAATACGTTGATAACATAGAATGGTGTATCATGCAAAAGGCAGAACGTTAGTGTTTTCAAAGTCTTATTCGACATACTGACCAGAGTTCAGAGAGAATAAACATTGAACAGCTTAAGAGTTAATAATGCACCAAATATATTATTTTATATTGTTTTTGGAATACATAATTGCCTAATAACATTTTTGAAACATGCTTAACTAGCGAGTAACGAATGAAATGCTTTTTTTAAGACCAATTCATTTCTAACCCTACTTAAAATCCAAAAACAAGGTATAAATAACACTTTATTAAAATTAGTGAAATGTATGTAAGTTGCCATTTAGTGCAATATATTTATATAATTATTATTATTTTCCTCGGATTTCAGTATTACAACATTTTCCAAGATTTTAAATAATGCTTAACTTAATGAAAAATACCAGCCACCTACCCGCCTATCGTTTGGGTTTTATCAATTAAACTATATATTCAATGCGATGTAATTATATCTTTCTTACATTGTATCATAAAAGCGTTTACTATAGAATTGTTAAATTTGAAAAAACGTGTCCGACACGAAATCACAATTTTACGAAATTAATTGTTCCGTTATGAAAAATTGTTTGTAATAGTACTTTAGTAAAGCTAAAATATCTGGTTATCAACTAAGCATCTAGTGGTCAATAAAACTAAAATAAAAAAAACTTGATAGTTCACAGTTTATGTCTGCCAATATTTCATTATAATGAAGTGGTAATTTTTTTTAAACATTTTTATCCCTCAAGTATATGGAATTGTTTTTTCTGTCCGAGTTTGGGGAAGTAAATACCGACGTTAATAATAATTTATTCACAACCAGTGTATGCTTAAATAATATGCATAATATCAAATAAATTTCGCCAGTCTTGATAAGTTTGAGCGCAACTTGTGCCGTCAAGTGACGAATACACTAAAGATGACGGGGAACATTTCAAAAAGGTTCAACTTTGTCACGGAATAATTCATAGTGATTTTGGCAGAAATGTGATGGCTCGGTACACGATTTCTGGACTTGATTTTCCGTTCTCAAACGTCTCGTATAATATTATAATATTAAATTATATGCATTTAACGATTTAAATTTAATTTATACACAATAAGTTTTTCGTCAACTTGAACGTGTTTCTGTACTATAGGAGCGAACATTGCGAGGCAGCTGATACGGTCTGATTTACGTAGACGAAATATTACTATCTAATTATAAAGAATAAAAGTAAATATTTGAGGGATCAAAAACAATATTTAAACCTAAAATTACTTTCTAAGGGAATGTTATTGGTGTGGTCAGCAACTTCTGGTTATCAAACTTTAATGCTGCTACGTTTCGGTATAAAGTGTAGATAATTAGTTCCCAATCTTTTTGGCACTATAGACCACATAGAAAACTATTGGACGTCACGAATAACCTCCAATTTGGAATTTTTTTTTCTATGAACATGAACATAAACAAAGATCAAATTGTTTCATACATCGGTAATTGTTGATTTTGTTTTATTTTTTTCAAGCACTAAAGGAAAAATACAACATTTTAAATTTTATAGGGACCACTGGTAGTCCATGAATCATAAACAAGTAACAATTGGTGTAGATAATACGGACACGCATATATATTTTGATATGCCATTATGTCAATAAGAAAAGAAATGTTTTATAGTTATAGTTGACCGAACTCATAGTTTTCACTAGCTTACGAATAAAAGTAAAATGTCAATGTTAAACTTTGTTTTTGTTTTCGATAAAATAGAGAATATAAAATAAAATACATAACACCGATATTTTAAAACAAACATCATGTGAAATTCCACTTCCGCATGTTTATCAAAATATTCCATAATATTATGGACGGTGGAGGGCTCCTATAATATATTTAAGTTTTTATCGAATATGAAATTTTTGTTTTCATTCTGCCACTCAAATAAAAATGTCTAAGTGTATTAAATGTACGTTTGATATACATTTCTATGCTACTGTTTTTTTTTTTTTTACAATTGCAATTATTGTATACTTGTATAAATGAATCATAATATTTTATGATAATTTAAGAATATTTAAAATATTTAATATTTATAAATATTTTATCATAATTTTAGAAAAACTTTTTTTTTTTTTTTGGTGAGGGGTTACAGATGTGAAATCGTTTAATCATAAATGCCAAATTCGTAATCCATGTGTGTACACGATTAACACTTAACACGATTTTAAAAATACTGTGATTTAACTATTAGACTATAAATAATTACAAATCGGTTACTAGTTCAAAAAAAAAAAAAAACGTCAACACTTAGATTTTAAGTTGTAGGGCTAGTGGGTCAATAATGCGCTAAAGACGACAAGGTGCATTTGTTTTTCGTTCGCATACTAAACGCATGTTGAAAGCGTAAATGTATATTCTCTGCGCGAAAATATTATGTAACACTGTTGCAGATTTTTAGATTATTTCTGCGTTCATTTTAATATTATAACTACAATATAATAATAAATGTACTGAATTATGTGGGCTTTTATGAACAGCGAACGCATCAGTGTAATCTCGAAATGTTTACCGTAATACATAAAACCATTATGCAAGCTTCTGAAATTGAATTATATCTCCCACCAAAGTCATAAGGTAAATATAGTATTTCTATATAATATGTCAAGAACGGTGCATATTATGTGTTTTTAAAATAAATTTATGTTCACCACGTATCTCCGAAAAGCATTTTTATGTGTTTTAGAGAAGACTGAAGTCCACGCTTGTATGGTCATTGGGCTGTATTGCAATATATTATTAATAATATTATCTTGCCTCTCGTTATAATCGATAATACATTGTATTATCATAATTCATAATAGATAATTAATATGTAATAATATATTGTATTGTTATATTTTGCATCAGATTAGTTTTTAGAATGCATATGGTACCACAATTAATAATAATGACATTATAAAATATAAACTTGTATAACAACTTGGCACTATACATATCATTAAACTATACCGCTACGTTTTGTAAAAATATGATGCGTATACTCTGTGTTCAATCTCACTTTGAACTCAAAGTGATTTTGACTATAACAATAGAATATCGCAATTATATAACTTTAAAAACAATCAATAATGAATAATTGCATTATTTGCATTATTTGTTAGAATGAAAACTTCGTGCATTGATACAATCGTCATTAATATTTTAATTGATGGTATTCCAGTGTTTTCAATTTACATGTAGTCAGCTGTATATTTAGAGATTTAGCGTCCTGGGTAGAGGTCAATTTGCCACCCTCGAGCGGGAGTATTTTACCACCCTAGCATATACCCAATGTACCGACATTAAAATTAACATTTAACCACAACTAACTACACAACAAAGCCCTGTAAGTTAATATGTTATTACTAGTTTTTAAATTAAAAATAATATTATATTATCCTTAAGCGTAGGTGTTTGCTTACTTCGATTTTAGGACGAACATTTCCCCAGCCCCATCCCATCAGAATAGTCAGTTTGATAAACATAACATTAAACAGTATGATTTTAATATATATACTTATAAAATAATATAACTGAACACAGTAAATTTATTATTCAATATATTAATTTGGGAGCTTATTGAATTACAAAAAACTCAGAATTACTAAAAAATAAACATTAATACTCGATATAACGAATTTAAATAATAATAAATAACTATTATCAATATTCCAAGCTCATTTCAGGCTGTAACTTGTCGTAAATCAATAACCAACTCAACAAAAATTTGATACTTTTTACAAAAAATATAAATTATCGATTTACATTGTTTACACCTTGATGAACGACATGTATCGACATTTAAAGGTTAAGTTTTAATCATAATCATAAACTAAAAACTAATAAAATATCGCAGGGAGCAGAATTTTATGTATATTGTTCTTAACCAATAATTTATTGATTGAAAGTCAGCGTGAAATATCATATAAATTTGGTTTTATGGAATGTAAACTTATAAGTAGTACAAAGGATAAACATTATAAAAATTCACTATTAACTTTTATAAAAAAAATTCCTATGAAACAATGGAAAATGGATAGATTTGTACGCAATTTAAAGCTATACGATATCAAATATTTCATTAAAATAATACTTACTCACTTAATAGGCGATAACTATTTCATCATTAATTTTATTTTATAAAATCTTTGAGTAAATCAAATAATCATATTATTTTTTAGTATCTATTACCTTTCGAGTTCAGTTTCCAATTTAATAAAATCTAATATAAAGTTTAATATTTTTGATACAGTTTTGTTACCCGAAAGTTTGACGAAAGAAAAAAAATATAAAATGTAAGAACAACGTTATAAAATTATTACATCCCATGCATCATTCAGAACCAAATAAATATCTAAAAACAAAAAATATATTCTTATCCTATGCACTTTTTATTTTTGTTTCTTCAAATCAAATATTGAAGCTTGATAGTTAAATATATAATAATTTAATAATATTCAATAGCACCATTCAGCACTTAATACAGAAATACATTTTAAGCTTAATTAACTTACATTTAATACATTAAAACCAAGAGGAAAAATTATAGATACATAATGATTATATTATTCCAGATTACTAACTGGAATTAATGCAAAATATAGATATTTATATGTTTGATTGCTTGGGTATGATAAAATGATTACATACTAAGTCACTAAAAAATGTATTTTTAAAAATAAACAAAAATATTAGAATAAAAATATAATGTTTCTTATCCTCATATATAAAAGAACATTCTTATTTTCTGTTCCCATTTTTTTGAATGGGAACTTCTGAACATTTTACAATAATTTTCGTAGAACTGTTTCAAATACTTCCTTATATTCCACTATATCTACCGGTTTTTTTTTTTTTTTTTTTGTCTAAGGGGCTAGAAGAGATTGTATTTAAAGATTGTAACGTTCTAGAACCAGGCCCGCGGTGAGACGAATCGAGGGTGGGGGGACCTACATGTAGATACACGCATTACGTTTATTGACATATAAACTGAAATCGCTAAATGTTGTCTTTGGAAGGTGAACATATAATATCTACATCACCCCATGTATCTCTTCCGACTCGTTTATCTATCACATAAAAATTATCGATGTTCTTTTATACTAGATACTGATAATCAGAGCTCAAACTTATCTGTACTCAATTTTTTTTCTTTTTTCTCACTATTGTTTTGTTTGCCGTACATCGACGAAATCATGAGCGAGTGAACACTCGGTTTCAGTGTCTGTATGGATGATGCACAGGAACACTTGGTGATGTCGAGTAACAGACTATTTAAATTACTATAATGATAGGCTTGCTCTGGCCGGTATATAATATATAAATGTAAATAGTTCTATGTAATAATTTTATATAAATTTGTAATAAAATCAACGCGGTTGGTACTATTTTTATATATATCGTTATAGATATCAAAGGCCCCTTAAATAATTGTTATGATATTATAAATGTACATATTTGGATTGTTATTTCATTATTAATATTCTAATATCTGTACTCTCCAATCTATTCGAGTTGTATGCAGTATATTTTTTTATATTAAAAATAAACTGTGTATATTCTTTAATAACAAACTCTATTTCCCATTTTATTAAAAATCTCGTGTGCTCCAGCAAATACTTCAGCCATAGTTTGGCTATGACCTTCCACTCCAGGTCCGTAACATGATGCTCCACCAAACATCAAGACGATGAAAAAGATGCAAGACGTCACAAGGTTATGATTTTTCAGAGAAGCATTTGAATAATCTTAATATTTTTTTTCGGAAGTCTGTTATTAATAACTCCCTAAAGTTATGATGTTGTTTTTATCAATTTGACAAGGAGAGGAAAGGATAGGGAGATGTATTTATTTGAATGTTATGGTTCTTTAGGGCGGTGGCATTTAAATATTTTAAAGATTTTTTATATAACGTTGTTCCAAATATTCTGAATGATCTATTATTTCCAATTATATTTTGTTACTAAAAATGTAAACCCCATTGATTGTTGGTTAAGGTCCATTATTTTATTCTTAATTTCAGCAACTTTACTGTAATTTATTTTTATGTTTGAAATATACCTTTAATATCTGTTTGCGAAAAATATATATGCACTATATTATAATATTACTGAGCACAAGAATATTGTCCGTGTGTACCCAAGCACTCAATTAAATGAATTAAAATATAGTACCTTTTATAACCAAAAGTAACACTCTAAACAAACATAGAGCTAAGATTTAAATAATGTAACGTAGTAATCCGTTGTCCATAACCAATGTCCCGTTCAAGACTGTTCCGTGCAAAGGCAGGTTATCTAAATAGTACTATATTTCGAGGGAATACATACGACTGAAATCTATTGTGGCCTAATGCATATTAGATTCTATGTTTCCGAAGAAGAAGAAGTGGGTTAGTTTGGCAATGACAATAGATTATCTTTCGTCAAGGTAATACGACTTAATCTTAGATTAGATCTGTCTTCAAAGGCATGAATCCACATTTGCTTAAAATATATTGTTTGTATAATTATTACTTATAGTGCAATTGCCTTGATGCCAATTACAAAGCATGGTGGTGTACTGGATTAGGACATTGAATAATTAACATAGTGTATTAATATAATTATTTTTTTGGTTAATATGTTGTTCATTCCATACAACGCAAAAATTAATTAATAATAATTGAGAAAATATATTAATCGACGATAAAGGCCACCGATCAACAGGATGCATGTTAATGAAGTGTACTTACTAGGGTCTATGATTGATAACATTGAATATTATAAGTACTGTTTTCTAGAAATGTGTTGACACAAAGTGTCTAACTGAGTGGTTCCTAACTTTTTTTGTCACTATGGATCACTTATAGAACTTTCGATACGTCACGGACCACCTCAGTTTTGGACAAATTTTTTCCTTGTTAAAAATAAATATAAATAATAAGATTAAATTTATTCAGATATTAGCAATTTTCGGTTTTATATTTTACCATCACACCAAAGGAAAAAGGAAATTTTCCAATTTTGTAATTTATAGGTATGGCTCGTAGATTATCAAAAAATATCTCACGGACTATTAGGAACCATTGATTTGACACTATGTTGATCTCCATGGTCAAAGAGAAAAATGGAAAACTTATTGCAGATTTCGGATAATGTATTGCGAAATTACGTTTATAATAAGATATTCAATTGGAGTGCAAATAAAAATAATAATATAGCGTTGTCATAAGAATGAATGAGTGAAGTGAGGTCGAAAGAAAATATGTTTCCTGTGAAACAAAATGAGACGCGAAGAGAAGTGGTGCTTATCTATAAGAGAAAACAATATATATCAGAAACGTGACTGTTAAAAAAATAAAGAAAAGCGAAAAGGCTTTGAAAGCGTATGATTTATCGGACGGATCTCTTTTAAATTTATGGACTGCCAAACAGCAGCGGACAAATTAATATCACTCACACTCCTCTCCTTTTACACATTTCGCGGCAAGTTCGGTGTTGAACACTCGCAGAGGAAATCTATTCGAAGATGGGCGAAAAGTTATCGACTGTATTTTCTTCGCTCTAGACGGGGGTTGAGTGAATCTGACTCGTTTGAACTGCAGGTCTCGGCGTCACCGCCGCCTGAGTCGTGTTGAATAACAGAATAAATAACACTTTCGTGGCTCGTAGCCCGGTGATGAATTAAATATCCAACATTTGGTTCGATCGAAACCAAATACAGATACATATATTTCTAGGGCAGCTAGTATTTTACGTGTTTGGCCGTCGTTTATTATATTAAATGCGTTTCCGGGTGCGAGGTCTTACGGGGTCCGTGTAATATATTATGAGTCACAAAATATAACAAGTACATATATATTACCTATATAATACAGGTACACCGTAGTACACATCTGACGGTGTCGCGTGCACGAATGATATATGCACGTCGTGATACCCGGTATAAGATAGCACGCCACGTACGACGATCGAATATAATATATCGTGGTTATATCATGTGTCAGGTATGATGACCGTTGACGCTCTCGGCCCGATCGCAACGGCTGGTGGTGGCCTTTCCTCGACACCATATTATATGTATATTATACTTACGCGAGTGTTCGACCGCCGAACGGGACAAATCCTAAGCTATTATTTATACACCATTCCCATCTCCAACTCCCTATCTGTTAACCCTCCACATACCCTAGACCGACCGTTAATTTATTCCGCGGCACGTACTGTAGTCCCGGGTTACCACAATAAATCATAGCAGATGGGTTCGGCTGATATCTTCACTGCGAGAATCGTTTCCCGGTCGTGATTAGCTGCCGGGACTCGCGCACACATTCCTTCAGTTGCTGGAACAGACACCTTATATTATAGTACCCAGTATAATACAGTATATTGTAGACGGGGGAAAACAAAACGCGAACAATTAAAACATCTCCATGTTTCCATATGGACTCACGGGCAACGTCCATATGTTAGAGACCTAATGTATATTGTACTGTTGTTGGTTTGCCCGTGAAAAAAGAAAAAAAAAAGATTAAAATAACTAAACGTACGGATCAACAAACTGAAAGAGTAAATATTTAAAATGCGTTGGTTGTTTCTGTATGCGACCATAGACGAGCGCAGACAATGTTGACAGGTGATGGATTCCTTATTTTTTACATTCATCGCTTTTACTTAAATCTAAAGTATTATAATAAAAAGAGCAGATATTAATTTCGTATAAAATGTAACATCTGGTATAAAAATGAAATGTCTGAATACAAATGAAAATTATATTTACGTAGAGGAATAATGGTTTAGTAAAATAATAGATTGTTTATAAATAATATTTGTATAATACATCCTACTGTCAAATTAGTTATTTTAATATTATTTATCTTTTAAATAACCTATATAATTTAATTTTAATTTTTGAATAAATATTTTATAATATTTGAATTAAAACATATTTGGAATTTTTATCGTTTCAATTTTTACTAAGAAAAGTTATCAATAATTTAAATTTTAAATGTTTACTGTTCGCAAAGATTTGGGTAAAAAATTGTCTATGGCTGTACAAATGCAAAATAATAACAAATTTTACTATCTGTTTGATATAAAAATAAAAATGAATAATAATATCTATAATAACTATGATAAATACGCAGAATACTGTTATATTTTTATAATATGATGCATTTAGCAAAATGTAATAAATATTATAATATGGCGTAATATAATGACATTGTGAGATAAATATAAGATATTTCAAATCTACCGAGTACCAACCTTTTTGTTTTCTATTAATATATATTTATCTATCAGAATGTTTACTTAAGGTATATTAATTTTGCTATGGGGGAAAAAGGCCTAGAAAATTATCTGTAGACGCAGATATTTTTCTTTATTTTCCAAAATAAACATGAAGCTGCAAGTGGTGCATACTTTGCACAACCCATATGCACGTTTATATATGTGGCCTATAAAACAAACCATAAAAAGGATTACATAACCTTTTTATCGTATATTGATTGTAAAATAAATTCATTTTCGTGGTAAACGTATAAATCGTATGATAAATTAACATTCATCAGGTGCAGAGCACGCGCTGTATTAAAACATTTTTAGATTATATATAATTATGTGACCATGATAAAGAATAATAATATATTTATATTTT
This sequence comes from Chaitophorus viminalis, assembly GCA_025469195.1. NCBI lineage: Eukaryota > Metazoa > Arthropoda > Insecta > Hemiptera > Aphididae > Chaitophorus > Chaitophorus viminalis. The sequence continues at coordinate 107,193 of JAIPRK010000749.1, read as the reverse complement.
TTTTGGGAAAAAGCAATAGTAAAAAATGAAAGAGAGATAAAATGACTTAAAATTACAAATAAATAGAAATTAAAATCAGAAATCAATTAGATTAATATTATACAACAATTTAAAAAACGTATATTTATAAAATCATAAGACTATTATTATTAAAATAAAAAACCTGATACTGATATGCGAAATAAAAAAAAAAAATTTTTGAATTACTTATTTAGCTACAATATTTAACTTATTTAAATTTCTTAATAATTTTCTGAATAATTGAAGTCTACAGTGTAAAGATTACAAAAAAATATAACTCGGATAAGGGTTAGGAACTCAGTAGTGACTTAAATTTTCTCACTTACCATTCCATTAGAATACGATATTGGTTATTTTATTATTATTTTGACTGTAGTAGCGATTGAACATTCACTGGGCACTTATATTAGCACTTTAATATTGTATAAAGATTTTATAAATATATATATATACATATATATATATTTTTTTTTTGGTCAAGTGAAACATTGAAATTTATCTAACGCTATTAAGAAATTTGGTTTAACTACTATGTAAATCATCATTATAAATGTTCGTTTTTCCTCCGATAAATTTTTTCAAGAGAAATGAAAATTGACACAATTTTTTTTTTCTATTTGATGAACAATTATTTACAATCCACATATATGTGGTACATAAAGTAAATCTGATAACATGGACAAAATAATATGAAACAATATAAACATCAACATTTGTTTAGGAAGGGGCTCAGCAATACACCCACGTCTGAATCTCATTGACCTGAAGTATCACCTCTTTTTTTGTTTTTATTTATTTTTCATAAAAAGTACAGGGCCTTATAGAGTTTCTCGTATGAGATCCTAAGAAAACTACGCAATCACGTATATTTATAATCGCAAATGTAGTGCAAATAATTATCGCACACATACTCAGTCGTTCGGCATACACAAGTGTGATAAATGGTGAGTGGACGGATAATGATAAACTATTGTGCTACATGCAAGTGAAATGTGCAATATACTATAATAATAATTCAGATTATTTAATCCACATTATTTATTCGTCCGTTCTAAGCACGCGTCGAATGCATTACTTTTTTCTGACATTTGGCATTATTATATATTGTTCGTTGTTCGTACCTAGTATTTTCGTTGATTTTTAAACATTTCTCCTCGCCTCACTTCCGGGCCGCATAAATGACAGTTTCTGTTCAAAGTAAATCCTTTCGCTGTCGTTTTAACATTTTCATCCATCATCCGTTTGTCTCGTCGCTCGCAGCCTTCAACGCGACTACACGCGTATATTGCATTCACCGTGTGGCGCACGGCAGCGAATAAAGCCATGGTTATTGAAATAATAATATTGTTTCCGCGCGAAAATTGTAAAAATAAATTGAACGGCCCTACGGCAACCCACACATTACTGGATTTAGAAGGGGATAGAAGCGGAAACGTTTCCGACGGGGATTATTCATATTTCGATTCGGGGAACAATTTACGTGTTGCTTATTTCGGTGCAAAATGTTACGATATTTTTAACAATTGGACATTGGGGTGTATATCTTGCGTATCAGTTTAAATTAATTAATACGAGCTACAATGAATAGTTTAATATGGAATATTAGTCACAGATTTAAAACAAATAAGATGAATCTGATGTTAACTATAGCACTGATACTCACCGATTTGTTAAATAAAAATCGTACGAAATCGTGTAAGCCGACATCTATCACTATAAACTATAACTAATACTTATAGTTTAGTGATATTTTTCCTCACCTATTATCCTACTCTCTCTATAATTATCTCTGCTCGTAAATGTTGGAACAACTAAATTTTAACGATAACAACATGTCGACGTTTAACGCCGTTCTATCTTGTTCATCATGTTGCGGTTCTGACGTAGCGTGGCAAAGTACAATATAATTATGAACATAGCCGCAATGACGTTCAATTAAAACCGCACCGATCGACTTAATTTTTCAAAGAGTATAATCTCGCTTTGATCAAGTTACAACTTCAGCAACGAACCAATAGACTCGTTTTTATGGCTTTATTAAGTATTATGTATAGGCTTATAGCCTGAACGTTTTAATGACCAGAAACATGAAGCCAAAAAACAGACGTAATTATCTAGGTATTATATATTGCATATCAACTACACGTTGATTGAGTGTCACTACAATATTTTAACATACGTTTGCATCGATCAACTGCTTTGTTATTTTATTGTTAACACACACACATACACACACACACACACACACACACACACACACACACACACACACACACACACACACACACACACACACACACACTCGAATTGTTTTTGAGTAATAAATTAAGTACAACATTTTATATAGTACATGTTCGACGTCACTGTGCTATTAACAACACATTAAATATATTACTTAAGTAATTATATTTTCAAATAATATAGTTCCCTGCAATGCACGCCCCACATTTTGATCATTTTGATTGGCAAAACAAATTGAGAATTCCAAACGTTTATCAGAGAATAAAACGTCAACTACGGAAATAATATTATTATTACATATATATTATTAATTTAACTATTTATATAGTACTCTGCTAATATAATTAAAAATCTACTTATATTTAATTATACATGTTTAAATATAATACATTATTAAATTTCTATTTAAAACTCATGTAAAATTGTATTATGTTATAAACAGTCACAATTTTTAAGCGATATTTTAATTTTTAAACCTCATCTATCATTCATATATTGATAATCAAATATTTATAAGCATATTTAACTTAACTTTTCTTTTTAACAGTTTTGAATGTTTCTATTTTATTTTGTCTGTATACATCATCCGTTATACTACATACACTAACACTATACTATATAATACTATATAGTACTTTATATTATAAGTAATGTTAAATAATTTTCTTCGTATTTTCGAGTTATTAGAAATACATTGTTTATATTTATATATTTTTGTTTTAAATAGGAGTTTTACATAAGTTATATAAAAATATCATTTGAAAATTAATAAACAATATAAATACAGTAAAATTGTGTTTTTTAACTTCATTGTAACGTAGACATTTCTAATACTATATAGCGTACTATGGTGACAAAATTAAGTAAAAATTTTCAAATACATTGCATTTATAATATTTTTATGTTTTTTTATTGAAAACTATATTTTTGTTATAAAATTACATTAATTACTTATTAAATATGATTTGATGACTCATACATGATTTAAATGGATCCTTCTATAAAAGTATATCTTTGTCGATTTCGCATAAACACTTATACTAGTTAGGTACTATATAATATAATTCACCCCGGTACACGGGCTCACACGCGATTCTTTTGATCAATGAAACAAATTCTAAACGTTTTTTAAAAAATAAAACGAAAATAATAATATATATATATATATAATTCTTGTTTTATGGAATTATCGCCGGTTACGCGTTTCAAAAAGCACTTCATATACAGAAATTTTAAATAACAAAGTATTCGTACATCGTGATCACATTCAACGTTTTTTGCTGACCTTTGTGCCACACGTATAACACTCCTCCAATATTTCCAATGTTTGTGAAAAACTATTACAATATTTAATTTTAATTTTTTAATAATTAAAACTCAATATTTTTTACATTTATGAAGTTTTTATTCATACTCGTCCCACTTTATTGAACTACTATGTTAAAACAACTCTGATAAATCAATTTTAAAGTTTTAAATAGCTTATAATCATTTTTAAAAATTTGAATAAATAAGGAAAACTCTGAAACGCTGAAACGCCATATAATCAATACATAAATAGTGAACCAACAGTTATCGGTTAAAACAAATTGATGTTTTGATGTTAACATTTTACTTTTAGGTGTTTACCTGTAAAATGGAATTTTATTGATCTATGAAAATAATAATATTATGGAATTACTTGTTCGATATGATGGTACATTGTATAAATTTATAAAATTCTTTGTAATGAAAATCGAAAAATACTTTTAATCTTTCACAAGTAGGTCAATTCGATGGATAACAGACGATGGCCTGTTGTTGTGATATAAGTAGAAATGCATAAAAATATAACAAAATATTATTACGTTTTATAAAATTAAATCAAATGAGATACTTGAGTAGATTTAATACAATAAAAATAGTAGGAAATGTGATTACAACTACTTAAGAATTCGTTTCTAAAATATGTATAGTTGATAACCCAGAAACATAATATTACACTTAAAATTTTAAATTAAACAAATATTATGATCAATAAAATGGATTTGAGTTCGCAGTGTTGGATCAATACGAAAAAATCATAAAAAGGTAAATAATAATATCTCACAATGGTTTTAATAACGTACTTGCGTTCGTTTAAAATGGACCAAGAAAGTATCATTAATAATAATTATAATATATAATTAAGTATTATTCATTACAAACAAATGTTATTTTTTTCTCCTGATAAATATTTATAATTAATTAATCTCGAATAATTTATTCTCATTGTTTATGGTTTTATTTTTTTTTTCTTCTTAATAATTGTTCCAAAACAAACGAATTAATTCGATTATAATTTATAAATGAAAAACACAGACGATAATAAAAAACGAAATAAGCCCTTCGTCGTATAATTTAATAATGTTTAAACAACGTGGACCTAAAAATGTAGATCAGTACATTATTATCATAACACTATTCGAATGGACGCAATAATTCGATGTAATAAAGCCAATTGTTTCGCGTCATCAAAATTCAGTGCTGCGGTGATATTACACATTTTACAACGCTCCTCTTTGTGGTACTGGTACACTAACGGTGACGCACTGTAATAATCATCACATTATTTGAACAGCGGTACAATATTAACAGCAATCAACTGAACGCGTATTTTGATAATAATAATTCTGTAGAATTGCTGTCGACGGAGACCCGTGACAATAATATAAGGGAACGTTGGAATTTCACCGAGAAAAATCCAACTACGGTAAACCCGATCCCATCGCGATTAACGGACAATTATTATATGCATTCGTGCAGTGGCCACCGATTAAATTGCTATACATTTATATGTTACATCAATTGTAAAGAACGTATGGTCCGTCAGACTTACCGTTGGTAGACCGTGATACGAATTATCCGTCTTCGTTCCAATTTAAACGTCTCTTCAAACAATCAAATGTTTTGATAAATTATTTTTAAGAATCACTACGTTTTTCTTTTTTTTTTTTTTCAAGACAGGTTGCACTGCTGACGGTCTTACTTCTCAAATATTCAAATGTTATTATAACCAATGTCATCATACTTATTTATTATTCACATGAAATAGATTAAAAATGTACTTTATTTTAATAATAATAATAAAAAAACATCACTACACTATACAGATTGGCGACAAATATCATTCTAATATAATCAAATCTGCGGAAGAAAGTATATAAATACACATCATAACACCACACATACCCTTAATTTGATATGTTTAACAATATATTAACATTTAATCCTTATTAAATTTAACATTTTATTTATGTTTAATTTAATATAAAATTCTTTAAAATCATTCTTCTAGTTTACATCAAATATTATACAATGTTGTTTACAAAAACCCTTATCTTAACCTACTATACTTTATTTACAACTAAAGTTTAGTAGATATTTAGTCTTCCTTGTTTATGAATAAATATTTTTATTTATTTTTTTTTTTTTAAATATTCAGAGATGCAAATCCACATAGAATAATGTCTAAACAAATGCCACGTTTTGTAGGGTTCTTTCTGATTCATTTTTAAAGCATGGGGTCTATTTCTTCGGGTTCAGGTAGAAACAAGTACAAGGTAACTAAGTATCTTTAAAGCCAATGTATTTATAACCTCGTTATTTTTAATTGATTGTTATCTTATCGTTGGTAGCCTTAAATTGCAATCAATAAATTCAAAATATATACAAATGAGCTAAACAATATATAGTCATTTTAGATTTGATTGGCAAATCAAAAATCACCACGACTGCTTTAAGTCTACTTCAGTACTTTTTTTATTTCTTTTTATCGTAATTTTTATTTTAGCGATCCGTTACAATATACCTATAGTTAAAAATGTAAAGTGATGCGTGATAACTTACAACTAACATGAATTATACAGATTGAAGAAACCTCTCGGTGGAGGTAGTTATTTGTCTGGATAGAACTAGAAGAATTAATTTGATCATATTGTTGATATTTAAAATATTATTTTACTATCGTAAAACTAAGACTATATTTTTCTGTTATCAAATATTTTATCAAGCCAAGATTGATTTCGTGAGATCTTCCATGTAGTCGCATCCTATGTATAATTTCTCAACTGACATCGATTATAAAATGATTACGTAAAGAGCGCGGTAAAATTGAAATCAATAATATATGTATACAATATGATTAGAAATACGTGTACAGTTTTTCGACAAAAACACGTTCTTTATTAAAATCCGTTCGGTAAATATTTCTTTTGAAGTGCGTCGTAAGTTTGAAAAACTAGCATTTCATGTTGTGATATAGTATCACGTACATATTTTGGTCAATATTATATAATAAGAGTATTATCCGAGACTCGTACCCTTGTTAGTTCCCAAGAGTTCTTATAGTCTTGCAGTGCACCATCATGCAGTATGTACGCTGATTGCCTCGTTATAATATGTGTAAGTAACTCTCGAGTACATTTAACATTACATTTGGATGGGTTTGAAACAAATCGCAGTATTTTTTCGATACGAAATCGATATTTTATCGTTGAACACAGTTAGTCTACTGATAATTGATATTATAATATAATACAATAAATTATTATTTTACAGACTAGAGATGGGAAACATCTCGGATACAGTTGTATTATTTATATTTTATTAAGTTAAGTCTAGATATTAAACATACAAACACAGCATACGCATTATTCATAATATTGTAATTTTTGTTTATATATTTTTGCTCTCAACATAACTATCATAATAATAATAATAATAATAATAATAATAATAATAATAATACATAATAATATTAATAATTCAAATTAGAAATATATTTAAATCAACAATTCTCCGGAACTTTAGAAATAGCTCGTATGGATAAGAATTTTAATTGAAATTACAAGCTCCAGCTACCATTCATGGTAATTTTTCACTCCCGAAATACACGGCCACTTTCATTTTCTAGAAAGATAAAAATATAAAACCCTATCCATTATACAATATTCATATTACTATGATATATTCATAGTTAAAAAAAAATATTCGACTAAGCGGTTTACTTAATGAGATTTTATTGATTTAGTAACAAATCAATAAAACATATTTAAAATGTAAAGTCCCTCGTATTTTCTGTATAATACTTTCGGATAAATGTATGCTATTTTCTATTTACCAACAATGAACGTATATTTCGTATTGAGTAACTGCAGTTTTACTAGTACATTGCCTATATAGTCGTAAAATCCTGCGTAAAATATTCAAGATCATTCCATAAAAGTAAAATACGAACTTTACGTGCCAAAAATAAAATAACAATTATGAAGAGAAAAGGAAACCTTTTGAACACGGTCGAAGCGATCTTATTCCTCTTGAACGGTTTGCGCTGATTTTAGTGTCCAAAATATATCAACCAGTGTCGCAGTGCTCCACCCTCAAGTTGGGACTAAACACTGATGTATCGAGTTACATGGTATGTCAGAAAAAATAAGTAAATTAAATATTTACACATAAAATTAATATAACCTGTGAAGATCTCGTTTACCCCGAATAATGGTCCATAGCATGGTGGTGGAGGAAACTCGTCTCAAAATACCCTAACGATTTCCTAACCATTTGAGAGTTGGTGACAATCCCCGTGTTCGCACATGTCACTGAGCGTATGGCAATAATAATAATGAATTACTATATTATACGATACATAATAGTCTCTAGAGATCTGGTACTTTAGGGCAATTCGTCCGTCAACGCTTAATACTTACACATATTATAATATATAGTATTTCAGGGAAATTGAAATTTTTTAAATAACATTCGTGGAGATGAACTGAATAAAAATCTTTTCATTTATTATTTATTATCCATCTCATAGGTAATGAACAAATGTAATCATATAACGTTGTCAATTTAACTCTTGGAGAATTCTGACCGATAAAATTATAAAATCAAATGGACTAGGTAGCTTGAAATATGTCATTATAGATGCAAATAACCCGAATTTTAAAGCCAGTGTTTAACTTAAAATAGTAATTTTTTTAATAAACAATGTACAATGTACATGTAAACTCAATTTTTAAATTTTATATTTATGGAGCTTTAAAATGTATTGTAGGAACCTCCCAGACGAGTTGGTTTCTGATAACATATTTTGGATTCTGAACGGAGTGAATCTATTGGTTTTACAATTATGTGTTTTTTTTTTTTTTTTGTCTGACGACGACATCTTTTTTAGCAGTAAAAATGCTTCCATTTTCTTAAACAGCAATTTTTCTGAAAAGAAAATAACTGTAGATGATATCTGAGTTAGTCAAAAATCAAACTTTTTCAATACTTTTTAAATGCGTCAAAAAAACGATAAAAAACCTATGAAAAAATGGGAAATTTTACACAAAACCACGTTTTGACAAACTCCTTTTTTTAAAAAATGCTCTAACTCAAAAACAAAAAAGCGCAAACACTTGAAATTTTCATCAAACTTTTAAATTACCGTTTTCTACAAATATTATCGTTTTCAAAGTATTTTGAAATTGTATGACTTACTTATAGACAATTTAAATTTTTGAGTTTTCTTTTTTTTTTTTTTGAAATGCCGATAAAAAATATATGGCTGTCAAAAACATTTAGAACCTTAATACAAGATTTCTTATACGTTATACTAATTGCAAAAAAAAATAAAAATTGTTTCACACAATTTTTTTTATAAGCCCATAATGTCGAAATTTGTATGAAATTTTATATGTTATTTTGTAGTTGAAAATTCATAAAACTTTTTCTGTTTATACTTAAGGTTAAAAATTTTAACTCTGGGTCATCCAATTTAATAATTTCTACCAGGCTTAAGGGAAATATTTTTATGATCATTTGAAATTCAAAGTTTTACGAAATTGCTTAAAATAGCAATTTATCGTCAAACAATTTTAAATATTTGTTATATTTCAAAAAGTGTAAGTCACAGAAACTTGAAATTTTTACCAGTTGTTGATATAGGCATTTCCTCTATTTTTTTCAACATATTATATTGATTTTTAAGCCACTTATAGGCATTTAAAATATTCGATTTTTTTACATTTTTTTTTTATAATCAGTGATAAAAAAAAATTAACTACTACAAAATACTTGAAAATGTAAGAGAAGATTTCACACAAGTAATTTTTATCGTCATTCAAAAATCATCAAAATCCATAGTCACAATTTTTTTTAGAAGCGTTTGAACAGTCAATATTAACATAAAATTACATGTAAAATATAATTTAATATATAAAATTCTAGACTGACAAATCATATCGGTATTTTAAAATTTGCTCTAACTCAAAAACGAAAAACCTTAACGACTTGAAATTTTCACTAAATCTTTATATTGGCATTTTCTATAAATAGTTAAGTTTTCAAAGTATTTTGACATATTTTGACTTATTTATAGACAATTTAAATGTTCGATTTTTGTAAGTTTTTTTTTTAAATATCTATAAAATTTTTTTGGCTGTGCAAAAACTCTTGAAAATGAATTGAAGGATTATTAATTGTAGTTGAAGATTCATAAAGTTTTTTCTGTTTATACTTAAGGTTCAAAATTTTAACACTAGTTTGTCCATAAGCTAATCTTCAAAAATATATAAAAAAAATTCTACCGGACTTAAAAGAAAAAAATTGTTGACTGTTTGAAATTTAAATTTTTACAAAATTGCATTATAATTCAATTTAAATATAAAAAACTATATTATTATATACACATTTTAGACAAAATTAACTCCGTTCAGAATCGTTATTCGTATACAATGATATCTATCATTGAATTCAAATTTAACAAATCCATTGTAATAATGACCTATCCTATAAACGAGGTACACTCCACCCCCAACTGTACAGCAAAATGAGGCCCACCTTTTTTTTTTTTTTTATGGTTGTTGATAAAATAATTTGTCTGGTATAAAATACTTGAAAATCTAATAGAAGATTCCACATCAGTTGTTTTTACTGTTATTTCAAAATTATTCAAATCCATTGGCCTAATTATTTTTTATAAGCATTTAAAAAGCTAATATCGACATTATATTTCAACTTAAATATAACATTATATTATATTATTATATATTATAATATACCTATTTTAGACCAACATATCATCTCCATTCAGAATCGTTATTCGTATACAATGATTCATATCATTGCATTTAAATTTAACAAATCCATTGTAATGACCTATCCTATAAACGAGGTGCAATCCACCCCCAACTGTACAGCACAGCGAGGCTCATCTGGTTCTTTTTCTTATTGTATGTTAAATTTAACAGGATCAACAATCATATCTCTTCAGTGTGAGTGAACTCTTTGCACTTATTTTTTTTAGTTTCTGAATGGAGTGATAGAGTCTATTGTTTTTTTAATGATGTGTTTTGTTTATTTTTATTCATTATTTTTTGTGTCAGTCATCACATTTGAGGCAGTAAGATTACAACAGAGTAAGGCCTGTTCGGTTCTTTGTTTTTTTTGAAAATTGATCAAAAATCATTAGTTATTAAGTATTATTTAAAATTTTCCGATTTTTCCCCAAATACTCTATGTATAATATAAGAACGTCGTTCATTGCCATTTCAGCACGCTCATATCATTACATTACACTGCGTATAAAGGTCAAAGAACACTTTTGAAAACCACGTTAAACTACGATGACTTGAAATTGAAACGTGCTCTCAAATACGACTAAACATGATTTTTTCTCCGTTTGCATTTCAACAATTAATTTAAGATGTTTTTCGTATTATTAATATAGACATCTACTTCGAGGAATTATCATGGTACAACCATTCATTATTTTTCGTCCATTATTCGAGCATTGAAAATATACTTTAATATATTTTGATATTTGAAAATATGTCCATCGTCTTGGAATAATTCATTATCTTAAGGGCAACTGCAAGATCCTTTCATTGTAGTTTTATACGGATTAAGAATTATACAATACGCTTCGCTGTATAGTTGAAGTAATTAATGCGGAGTTGGGCCACACTCCAAAATAAAACAAGCATTTTTTAGGAGAATATGTGTATTAATGGTTATTTTTAACAACATAATTTTTTCGTGGTAAACTTTCACCGTATAGAATAAATGAAATTTCATACCCACAATAATATAAAATATGGTTCTACTTTCAATAATAATTTTTGACTTTTTACCAGCCATATTATATTACAATCGTGTTCTTAGTAATTTTTCATGTATTTAATATTACGATGAACACACAATATATTATATAATAATCTATATTATATATTTATATTTAAATACATTCCATAAATCATAACAATAACATGATAATAATATGATTAAAATACAATTATACTCATTTCACAAACAAACTAAATTTACGACCTGAAGGCAGCATTCTATAAACTTGTTTGAATACAACGAATAATTTGAAAATCAGCAATACATATTTTGTTTTGAAAAATAACGACTTTTGTAGCTAGGTAGTAATTTATTTAAACCATATCGATAAAATCAATAAATTGTTTGGAATATTACTATAGCAAATAGGGACAGAAAATTATAAAACTTAGTTAATATGTAGATAATGAAAAAATGATTAAATAATATAAGAAACAAAATATATATATATATATATGTATATCTATATAATTTATATAATATAATTCAACTAAAAACCACCTATTATATATATATTAACAATTTAAGTATGAAAATGAATTGAATTATATATATTATATTCTTCGAACAATTAAATAAAGTATAATATTTATATAAAATAATATAAATAAATAAAGAAACTCGTAGCCTTATATTATATGAGATATGTATTATACGACTAGTTTCAAGTAATAAGATCAATTCATCATCAGATAATTTACAACCATAATTAATTATTTATAATTTTTATTTTATCCATTTATGTTAATAATTTAGGTTCAGATAACAATAAAGTAGCACTTCAAATCAGACCTACTTAAAAATTCACGGAAAAGCGTCGACTTCTGTTTTCTCAATTGTGATGGGAATTTACCAATCATATTTGTGCTCGGTAGGTACATAATGGGTGCATATTGTATATATAGGTCATAAGTTGATACGTGGGTGAAAAGGTCGTCCCGATAAACACAGCAGTATAAACGTATAACAGACATAAATATAATACAATATTCTGCGATATATTTTCATTTTTTATTTTTTTATTTATTTATTTATTTATTTATTTATTTTTTTATGAGAGAGCGAGCATAACAGTCTATGTTAGAATCGGCACAGTGGGGCTTAAATTAATTATTGATACAGGATTTGAGTACAAATGCGATTATACTCGTACGACTGCTTTGCAGAGCGGCAATGTCCACGTGCACGGACACGCACACATAATACATTATACGCTACGGTTGTCATTCGCAGGCGTGCACGTATAAATATTTCAGGCTAGGTAAGCTTAGGTTGGGTTAGGTTAGAGGTTAGGTCAACCGTGTGTGCACAGTTTGGACCGCTGAGTTTTTCCTTCCATCTATTTATGCTATATAAGTAGATAACGGAATACGGGAGAACGTGCGGCTCTCTTATCATCAATTTTAAAAAGCTTTAAACCTGTAGTTTTTTTTTTGATACTATTAAAACCCATAAAAACAGTAATATGAGATAAATTATTTAAAATTTATCATAATAATATACATTTTTTAATTGTTTTTATTCTATGAATTGTAAATTTGCACATTCTACACATTCTATATCTATTAAAAAAATATAACTCATAACTTCATAATCACTATCCCTATATTATTACCACCTCCCCCCTCCCACTACATGGCTGATGGCCCACATAGTACCTTATATTGCTTTTAAGAGATGAATTTCTTCCTACAATGAGTAACACTGTCGTTTATTTTATCCGAACATCGTTACGTGGGTTCATATGGAGCTAACGAAAGACAGTCTGCAAATGACCCACGATACGACAACTGATATTCAATTCACGCATGTTCTTATGGATATAAGTCAAACTCCCACAGTATGCATCCAATGAACTTATCTTTACTGCATGACCTTTGAATGGTTATAGAAAAAGATTTTTTGAAGACAAGTTAAATCTATACTTCAATATTTATTGTTTTTACTGGTAAGCGCAAAACAACACTGATAGTTAAATGAGTCAGAAATATTTTAAACCTATGTTCAAAAATTATGTAATAGAATTAAAATAAAATTAGAATATAAAAGTGAGTCATTGAACAGTAAAATTGAGTTGAACAATCCGGATAACCTATGAAATATGGATTTACTAATTCCGAATAATCCGGAATTTTTAAATCCAGATATGACCACCATTAGTACTGCCCATGCTTGCCATGTACCCGCGTTTCATCAAATTTCCAATTGTGTTTGTATTAATTCTAATATTACAGTAAAAAAGAAAAAAAATATGCAATAAATCAGGCGTAGTGTAAATAAATAGTGTATATTATGAAAATTATGATACGTAAAAATAGGTTCATTTAAAAAAAGAGACCACGTGATTTCATCAGCAGAAAACCTGTGTTACTCACCTGCAGGATATAGGTATATGAAAACCGTGTAGGCATTCTTTCTGTACAAGTCCCCACAGTCGTTATGTATTTACGACCCTTTATTGTAGGATAAAAAAATAAATACATTCATATTTTTCGCGTCTGATTTATGTAAATATTTTGTTTGTGCGATTAAATAACGAATGCTATTTTTATAATTTCATTATCGCTTTGGGTAGCAGCTGACGGGAAGGAGAACAAAAAAGTGGACCGTTACTATAAAATAAATTTACAATTATGCATGTTTATTGTTCCACGCCGGTGCATTTGATGACGATTTCCGGGTGAATATACAAATTATTGCGCCACCGTGTTTTTGATGTCGCTTTATTACTTCTATTATAATTAAAATATATTCATCGGATTTTTGCTAAAACTTATTTTGTAACATACCGTTGTTGAGTCCGGGTGTACAAACGTGTACTGTGTTTAACACGATAGTATCCGCAAAAATGCATAGGTTTTGAATATGATGGTTGAAGGACGATATAAACGAGATCATTTAGATCAGTTCTTTAGAAACTTTTGGCTAAGGATCTTTAGGTAGCCGTTTGTGTATTTCGGAAGGGAGGACATAAAATATTTGTGCACAAAAATGTAGCTTTAGTCTATAGTTTTGTATAGTTTGGTAAATTAATTTAAAACTATTATTTTAAATATGGTGCGATCGTAAAAAAGTTGTATATCTTTTCGAGTTATGTGTGTGATCAATATGCTCATAAAATATATTCATAATCCGTAATGATGAATAGCATTTTTAAAAAAAAAGTATAATAATACCTTTGATTAAATATACAATATATTTATTATTAGAATATTTTATCAATTATAATAATTTTTTTCTTAACTTATTATTATTATCATATCATAAATATGACGCTGCAGATTCTGAATAGAGTTAGGCAATTTGATATTAGACGACTTATTGGAAAAAAAAAATAGTTTTATTATTTCATGCATTCACCTTGTCTGTGCTCGTTGATGATGTTTGAGACGTGTGCACAAGCCTCGCCTCTAAACTACCACCCAGGACGGCGTACCAACTGGATCCAATCTCGCCTTGTCGGTATACTGAAACAAAAAAATATTATAATTGTAAGATTATTTATGGAACGGAAAAAAAAGATTCGGAATAATATTCATTTACTATGGAAGAAACAAAGATAAACAATATATGATATGATTGTCTTAATTTAGACTATACCATAATATTATTAATGAATCATAGCCACTTTATTTTAACTGATTACCAGAAATATATACTTCTAGATCACTTGACAAAGCATATCTTTTTATTATATGTAAATTCTAGAGGCCATGATGATAGTAATACAACAATAGACAAATACCACAGGATTTAGACAGTTATATTTTAAAATCTGAAGGTTTTTTCGACAATATCAAAATATAATATATACGTTTATTACGTAGGTTTGTATAGAGTAGATGAGGCCAACATGGATAGGTACATTCGTAAGCCCCGTGAATAAATATAATTATATTAAGATCCAATATGTTTATAATTTATCATTTTTATAATTTATAATATTTGTAATAAAGATAGCGTATAGCCGATTAACATATAAAATTACATATTATTAACTAAGTATATTTTGTTTTAATTATATTACAAAAATACGAACTATCCAACAAATTTAAATTATATTACTGTTAAAATAGTTCGTGTTAAACATAGATAGTAAAAAAATAGATAGACCATGTCATCTATATTGATATAATAAAATTTCGTCTGTTGTAATGGTGATGAGCAGGGCTCGGGGCTTAAAGCACTTAAAATCATAAAAATAAGCACTTAAATACATCATTATAAGCTTTCAAATAAGCATTTAAAAAACATAAATTTAAGCAAAAATATACTAAATTTTGAAATCAAAACAAAATTTGTATTTATCACGCCTATTACCACGGTATAAACCACGGTCAAATAATATTATTTACCGAGAAATTAGTGATAGACTGATAAACAAGAACTCAATTAAATTAATTTGTTTCCCCCAAATCCAATTCTATTTTGAGCATTGGAATATTTGCAACGATGCCGCGAACGGCGACGGACTACGCGACAATGTAGATAAGATGAGAATTATTTTTTATTTTAATTCTATCAAAAACAACTTTGCAGTAAAAAATCATAAAAAATTATAAAAACTAGTCAGAAAAGCAGTAATTATCAAAAAAAACTTGAAATAAGCATTTTTTTGAAAAATCACTGAAAAAAGCAAAAAAAAGCACTCTCAAATTTGATAATTGAATGTATTGTTACATGACAAACAATTCAATAGCACTCTGCTACATTTTATGTCAATCTATAAAAATAAGCAAATGCTTTAAGTCCCGAGCCCTGGTGATGGAAGAAAGATTGCTTTTGTTTGCCGTTCTCACTCTTCAAAGGGGAATTATCTGTAATCATATATATATAATAGATACAAATATGGCAAATAGTGAGAAGACTCATTCTTATTTCAATTCTTTTTTTTAATATTCATTCTTATTCGTTTAATTTTCATGGCCTATCCATTCTTTTATTATATATGGTGTCAAAAAGTTCTGTTGTAAACATCCTTCTTTTTATAAAAAATAGTTTTACGATTGTTTTTTGATATTATATATTTAATACCATTACATATAACTTTTTTTTTTTAAATTTATACCAAAAAAATTAAAACATATAATAATAATATTAAGAAAATTTAGTTTTATGTTAGTAAGACGCGAGGCACACGTCATTATAGTATACATTTGTTGATTATGTAATCTTCTTACCGTCGTTGTATTATCAATGTATTTAAATTTGTTTGTCTCTTATACTATATAATAACTTAAAAAAACATATTTGTATAAAAAAAATACAGTGCATAATAAGGAAGTTTTGTTTATTTCAGAAAACGAAATTTCATTAATGTAATGCAACGTTACGTGAAATAATGTGTAATCGATTAAGACGTGTCATATGAAATAGTTTAATAAAATTTGTAATATAAAACACACAGTTATCATGAATCTGACAAAAAAAAATAAAAACAATATCTGAATCGCGTCAAAGATTAATGAATCACGTTCTCGCGTTGTTATAACGTGGTCATAATATATAGGCTCGAAATAAATTTACAAAATATTAATAATTTTACCGTGGTTTAGTACACGCGTGGTCTTTGACATATTATAATAGTATACATATTCCTTTGTAGTTTTCATCTGTAATTCTACGTACGTATACTTAGGAACCAATACCACACATTGACGTCATTTGTAATAGAAATTATCAGTTGCGCAATATAGGTGACATATAAGCTATGTACATTATAGTACGTTTGATGATTGTTTAACTTCCATACATTACAAACAAGACTATTATAGTGGGTCGTGTAACGTTATACTTAACTAGAACAATATAATTGAGAATATATTATATGAACTGCTCAAGGACCATAAATAGCTATCAAATGAAATATTGCCTGTAGTAATAATAATAATAATAATAATAATAATAATAATAACAATAATTATGAAGATGATAATAATATACTAAAAATAAATCTAAAATCAGTATATAACGCCTACCTATATAATATATATAAACAACACACACACGCACATATATATATCCCTAACGTAGGCGAATAACGTGTAAACTAATTCCGTGATACATTGATGGGATTCCCATTAGTTATATATGAAGTTAACTTGAATTCCAATTGTTTTAAAAATGATACATAGTGATGAAACAAATCAATAACGTGCCAACTAATCCAATTATTGATGGACATGAGTTCAATATTCTTTATAATGTGAATAATCAAATGTTTTTTAATATAAAAATGCATTTCTATAATTATTATTGTTAGCCAATTTAAATGTTGAAATGGAAGAAATCCAGATTATATTACGAGTTATTCAATGTATTTTAAATTTTAATCTCAAGTTTTTGATAATAAGATTTCAAAAGACAGAATATTAAAAAGATCAACTGCTATTTTTAAAGCTAAAGTTACTAACAATAATGATAATAATACAACTAATAAAGAAACAGTTTTCAAACAGTTTTAAGATATTAAAAATTAAAAAAAAACTTTCTATATTAAAACCTTTATTCGAACATAATAATTTCTTCTGAATAACCATAATAACTTAGACTCTGCCAATTGGTATTTTATCAGATATAGTGATCATCGAATGACACCAATTGGAATTTTCTACTTTCCAACTATGGAGTCGAAAAATCGTATCTTCGTCACATATAGAAAGTTCTTGGTATTATTATACTGGTAATCGTGAAATATACAGTAGCGCACTAAAATCTTATAAGGATATGGGATAAAAAACGTGAAACCATATTGTAAATTATGGAAAAAATGTCAATATTAATCTTAACCGTGAGTATTATTACACACATTATAATATATACTGACGATAAAAAAGACATTTTTATTCATAATAATTTACAATACTATATATCATGGGTGGCCAACATGTATTAATGCAATTATATTAAGAGCCAAATTATCTAATCTGTACTTTTATACCACAAAAGTAATAAAGATAGCTAACATACGACAAACATATTAAATTACGAAATATGAAATTTTAATAATTATATCGTTGTTAAAATAATCTGTGTTAGGTTAGTTTGTAAAATATTTGTAAAATTTTACCGATACATATTGTGGAAGTTAGTTACGATGTCAATTTCTAAAATAGCGGTTAAACGTAAATATGAGGAAGAAATATGGGAATTAAAATTAAAATGAGAAGAGCTGTACTTTTTCTTACAGAAAAAAAATCAAAATTTTGGTTTTTGTAAATAAGACCGCGAGCCGCTACGATTATGATGATAGCCACATGCGGCTTGCAAGCCACAATTTGGTCACCCCTGATATATATCATATAAGTGTTATTTTAAAAAGTTGTCCAATAAGTTTCGATAGAGCTCCGATAGAGATGTTGAATATTTATAGGTTTTATAATTAATTATGAATATTAAATTTGAAAGTAATCGCAGTCCCGTATTCTACTTGAAAAACAATATCGATCTTACGGTACTATTATTATAATATATGTAATTTTAAAATACATCAAATCAATGTCCAATAAGCGACAAAAAAAATAAAATAAATACTTTTAATTAACAAAACAAATGAGGTAGATTTAGAACGAGATGGAAATAATCTTTTTAGATTTTGTTAGCGAAATAAGGAATGTATTTTTGAATTTCAAATATTGCAACAAAGTCGCCTTAGCTTTTAGAGTTTTGTCAAAATAAATAATAAAAAAAAAATCACAAAGGTTTTAAATGTTAAAGTATGAGATAACCAATTGTATTCACGAAGATTAACGATTTTTTTTTTTTAATCTCTTAAGTGTGGTTTTTGTAAAAAAAAAAAAAAGTGATAAATAATAAGATATACTTCAACCACGATTATTTATTAAACACAAGTAAAACATGAGGCATTTAGGTTTTTATTAATGGTTTTAATTATTTATGTTCAAGAATTTAATGTTATCACTTAAAACATAAGTTTTTTATGAAATATGTAATTTCTGAAAGAAAAAGAACGAATTCAGTGGTTTACCATTATTATAATAACAATTTTAAAATAAAAACTAAAAATTAATTTTGGAATATAATACAGATATAACCATAATATTGTTAACATTTGTAATGCCAACGTAGTTGCAGCCACTTGCATACATCGTTCACTTCGTTTACATTAAACTTGATTCATAGAAATATTCTCAACTATAGAAAACTGATAATAGTTGTCGACTTGACATTTATAACTCAAATCAATGATAAATATACATAAGGAAAACGTTATAACTTATAAATACTATAATTGTACTATTCATTCTACTAACATTATACTACGAAAATGTGAAATAATTTCGAAACTACGTCATATTACTATTATTATTATTGTTATGTACATTTTTTTATGATACGTATGGATCGTTTTGTTGTCATAGACGTACCTGAATTGCCTATACGAAACGCCGTTTGATCATTCATAATGTGTCACGCACAAATACAAGACATACTTAGTTTTGCTATATTATTGTATCACGTTAGGACGTAGTAGCATTTTGTCTTCAACAAGTCATTACTAAAAGTGTTTTACTGAATAAGATTCATAAGACCTATTACGTATTAATATTAAATATATAAAGATGAGTAAAGTAATTAAGGAAGTACAGTATTCTATTCCAAAATATTGTTGACATCGGAGGCTGTGTCTGTGCTTAGGCAAACAGTAGGTATACTTCGTTTTCAAACAAATATAAAAATATATCAAACGGGAGGCGTGCATATATGGAATTGGAACATGATGACAAAAAATAAATGTAAAATATAAGAGCATAAAATATCCTCTCCGAAGGCCGTCATAAAACCATGCAAACGGTATATACAGGTGGTTTATAAACGAGCAAAGGTGGCGTCTGTATCTGTACATTATTGTAGAGACAAGTCAGCGTGACAAGTGTAGGCAATTGATCGTTTTTTTAACGAACGCGTTCTCATTCATTCGTAATAATTTCAAGTGGACTCGTATTTAAGAGGAGTGATAAGATTAATGCATCATACAACTGTCCAAAATCGTATTATTTCACCAATAAAACATAATATTACGGTTGTCGCCTGCTGTTTACTTGGATAAATATGATCTGCAGTAGAAAGTACAATACTTATACGTTATTAAACGATATCGATTCGATTTAAGCGATTCTCCGGAGTCAACCGGTAAACCATAATCTACATGTATATGAAGAGTAGAAAGAACGTTAGCCCAATAAAGTGATTTATTAAAATAAATATTTAATAGTCTTGGTAACAACATTATAAGAAACTAGCTTTCGTTACCCGGCGTTGCCTGATGTTTTATTTCTCAATAACATGAATTATGGATATATTATACATAACTTCAGTGGTTCCGGCAAGGTGATGTTTTTTTATTACTACCGAATTTTCAAAAATCATTTCTTATAAACTACGATGTTAGTTATTTTATTGTCGTCTATCACATATTAGCTATCTGTATGTAAAAATTCAACTTCATCCGTTCAGTGGTTACGACTAGGCGATGATAAATCAATTAATAAGTCAGTCAGAATAAGTTATTTTACATAATATATATTATATATGTATTTGATATCATTAAAAAATATTTCGAAGCTCATATATAAGAGAAAATTGGTTGTACTATATTCGTTTCTAGATAAAAAAATAAAAACAATAATTGTTCAAATGTCTTGAATTTCAAAATTTTTCAGTTAAAATTTTTAACATAATATTTAAAATTTTAAACTATTTACCTTGAAGAGTTTTTTATGGAGATAAAAGTAAAGATAATTATTTGTAAAATAAATACTTAACTTTGTCTGAAGTTTTAAGAATATAAATTATTCATCATATTTTATCCATAGATTTATTTGATTTTTATAACAATACATTCAGAGTGACCACTTTTTAATTTTTATCTAAACAATGCACAATACAAAGCCAAACGCATCAGCTAATTTAACTCTGACCTACATCTTCAAATAGTTATTATATTGTAACCAACATCGTTTTTTCGGCCGATTTGCGTTTCAACGCATTCAAGACATCTAAAATCGAATCATTTGAAATGTTTATTGTTTTACAGTCTACTAGCTATAGATAAAAAATATTATAAAACGGTATCACACGTGCCCACGAGTGTGAGAATACATAAAAACGACACTAAAAATGACGTCACACATTACATATAAATACACACACACACACACACACACCCACACACACACACACACATACATACATACATACATACATATATACATACATACATACATACATACATACATACATACATACATACATACATACATACATACATACATACATACATACATACATACAAACATACATATAGCCCTGCCAATCGTTTTATACGTTATACACGCGCGCAAGTTTCTGTTTGCGCTTGTTCGTCGAGAAAGTGGTTTTTTATTTGTTTGAAACAAAAACAGCAATAAGCCCACCGTGCATTACCTATATACACAAACACACACACACACACACACACACATTATGTATTTCATTGAAATTCGCCTCAAAATGTTTATGCGCTTCGACACTTACGCTCGCGTATTACCATATAGTATTCAAAAATACACACATACACTGGTCCCGATCGATTGGAAACGTCAGACGATCGGAGGAGATATAAAGTGTATCAAAACAACACTCGAGATGGGACACCGTACAGATCCATCCCCTCACTGTCCCCTGGGGTCTTATATTGTTTATCTAACCTTGTTTTTACCGCGATGGTCCTTGCGTATCATAATATTGTTTGTTTGTTGCGTGCGTGTCCCGCATCCCGTGCGATGATATCGGACTAAGCGCGAGGACGTCACCACGAGCGGCTTCACCGGGCTTAGCAGATGAGTAGCGCAAACACACTCGAAGTCAACGCAAAATGAACATGTATAAAGCCTCATACGACGCACTAAAAACGCTCCGGTCCGTTTTCTCCTAGGATAGACCTTGTGCTATTTTAGCAACGGGACAGTCTCATACTTATAATCCCTCGTGGCCTCGTCAACGGTCTCGATGCCACTCTACAGATACTTCAATTCTTCTCCTAAACTATGATCTAAGGCACGTGTTCCATCAGCAGTAGCACGTGTTAACGTTTATGTTGCCTGATTTAGCCTTCTATATCGTTGAACCTTAAACAATTAAATGATAATCTAACATTCTTATATTGATCAAAAATATGATTTTCAATACAAAGCATATGTCATCAAAAACTATTTTTTGTAACAAACTGAATACAAAAAAAATATACATTTTTGCTTCACGCAGAATCTAAATAAACACGAATAATCAACCAATCGAGACAAAAATTAACTACGTACACATTAAAATATAGGATAATAAATAATTTAAAAAATCTATTTATATTTTATTACCATTCCACGCAATGTAAAACATGAATAATTTTAATACGCTGTATAATATTTATCATATACATTCCAAATGAAATTTACTTATTTAGATCATCTTATCTTAGAAAATTACTACTGCGGAAAAATTTCTTCCCAGGACCATTGGAGCTAATAGGATTTTTTTCCGTTGGCGGAGGAGTATTTTACTGTACAAAAACTGTAAGAATCATTTATAAAATATGTTGGCTTAAATATTTTTTGTCATATACATTACGTACATGACTTGAATTATATACTTATATAAAATATTTTTTTGAAAGTAAATTACATGTAACATCACATATTATTCTTTTTATTGTTTCCTTCCATTAAAATAATACATCTAAAACTTAATTATTTATCATTAGAAACTTGAAACCGTTATCTGCTGTAATCTACGATAGGTGTTCAATATCATATAGTGATATGATGAAACATGGTGGTCGAGTTTAAACGATTATATTGTATTACCAATTCAAATACGTACAGATGCCTGCACACTGTATAGAAAATTGAATCCTGTATCCAAGGCTTCAAGATTATTATAACTTATGGCTGCCTAAATACGTACATTCATTAAAGCTGTATTGTTACATCGGCTTTGGGACAAAATAGTTTATAAACTAAATTTTGCAAAATTACAATGTAATTATATAATTAAAATACACTTTGATTTATTGATGTTTTGATTGTACGTGTATGTTATATATGTACTATAATTTTAACTGTGTTCATATATAAAGATCAAAAAATTAATTTCTGTCATTAAATACGTTTGAGAAATAATGTATACGCCTATAATATTCTCGATATTATAACAACTGCATGTTTTTATTATGGTTAATGTTTATTCGTTCTTAATTAACTTGTATAAATAATTTTTTTTGATAAGTGATTATTATTTGCACACTTTGCTTATACCAATAGTCCATATTATGACATAATATCATATTGGGATATTTTTATATTAACTTTTATTTTTACGATTATTAATGAATTTCGTTTAAATATGTAATGAAATAACTGGGTTTGAATTGTTTATATTTAATAATATAGGTAGCAAATATGAGTATTGAAGTCCCACTGAAAATAATATTTTTATGTATACAGATTCGAATGAGAAAAACTGCCCTCGACATCGTTCTTCGCAAGTATTACAAAATAGTTTACAATATTAAATAATGTTTAGCGAGTCGACTCGTGGCACTTGTAATTAGAATAAATAATGATTCGTAATTATCTGTTTATTTAAAGATTTATTTCTAGGATTGAATGTATAATATATATATATATATATATATATATATATATATATAATTTATACTCCGTTTATATATATTTTTTTTGTTTGTATAATATTCCGTAATATATATAATATATTACGGATGAAAAAAGATAATTGGTAAATAATTCAATTCATTTTGAAAAATGTTTTAAAAAATAACATTTTATATTCAAATTTACTACTTTCCTTGTTCAATGACGTTATTTACTAAGACTAATGGAAACAATAATAAATCTAATTCTTTTTTATAATAATAAGCAAAATATTTATTTTTTTTTTATTTTCATTATTTTTTATTATTTTATGTAAAGGCTTCAATATCATGAGGTTATTAACCTACAATATGAACAAACAATTAGAAAATACAAAATTAAATATAAGTAAGTTTTACAATTTGTGACTTAAATTAATGCGGTGGGAAAAATTATAGATTGCTTCAGAGTTTTCTTCGTTAAGGGTATGGTAGAGAGATATTGGGTTTACGAAGATTTTTCGTACTTCATAGTTCATTATATATTAATATTTATTAAAGTCTTGCGACTGTGATTCAATAAAATCAATTTGCGCCCTTAAATTAAATGCAGAATATAGGGTTAATTTAGTCATTCTTCAGTCCTCTTTTTAAATTATTAGACTATTTTACTTGATAATTGCAACATAAGACTAAATAAACCATAACTACCTTTTTTGTTACACTACAAAATATATATATTTTTTACCTTAGCCATCATCCTATTTTTATCACCATACTCTACTGCCACATGCGTCGTGTAAATTATATCAAATAACTCGTCTAACGTGATATAATATAAAATGTCAGAATCATGCTCATCTCTTATGAAATTGTGTTTTTGCTCAGCTATCATCGTTGGTCATGATATTTTTGACGAATTTATGTCATGTGCTATTATCGCTAGGGTTCTATAACAAGACTCATACCGCTATTCTAAACTTATTGAGCCACAATTGAAAAATAAAGTATGATACTTAATAGTTATAATTTAATAAAATAAAAATAGTTAATATAGACAACAATTTAAATTTATATTTTCTCGTAAAATCAAAAACTGCATTTATTTTAATGCGTGAGTTGATCATTTTTTTAGTTGGTCAAATTACAATAAATATATAATTTACTGACTTAACTGGTAATACACGTCAATATTCAGCAAATGTCTACGCATAGAACATTTACCAATTTTCGGGTAAGCGACGTAATTTACCACATTTACGTCATTTTCGTAACATATAATATACATATATACATATTACATATTGTATATATGTGCATTTTAAGTTTAACTTACTACATTTTCATTGACCTACTTTATGTCGGTAAGTACAGCTAAAAGCTAAAGTTTAAAAAAGTTAAAATTATATGTTTTATGTCATTTCATTAAGAGAAAACTTATATATTAGGTACGTAACAAAGCACTCTTGAATTTTTGACAAACGTACGGCACTATAATATGGTTTTAACAATGTTATCGTTGCCGTAACGCAATACTATGATGCGAGGAAAATTGAAAAGAATTGAAAACTAGAAGAAGAAAAAACCTAAAAATATCCTTGGAAACGAAAACAAAACCCAACAATTATTAATGCGGTTTTAACCTGGGGGGACTGTGAATATTTTAGATACTACTTGTACATAATCGTACATGAATGTACTGAAGACTTTTTGAGTTTTTCTGCATCAAAACTTGCCGAGTACATAGACGAGGCTGAAAGTGGATTGCTATTTCCGACGCGTGTACGAGTGTCACGTAAAACATAAAAACAATCCACCGTATTCTATACAGTAGAGTGACGTTATATATCGCGTACAATGATGATGATAATAATAATAATAATAATAATAGTAATATATACAAGACGTGTAAACGGGAACTTTTAAGCAAGGCCAAACCTGAATCTATTGTCGGATGCCATAATGCTGCAACGTTTGGCGCGTGCACAATTCGATACTATACAACACATGATTACGTAATTTCAACGATGATTCAAATATCTCTTAAGATGTCGTCGTCGTTCACCATCATCATCGTCTCGTTGGTATAATAATATAGGCACCATAATATGTTAATCAATCCGCAGAAGGGAGCGTGTTCTTTTACTAATATTTCACGACACATTTCCAATGTATGGACGCGTCATTCGTTCGAATCTCAAAAATTACGGAAGACGAATAACGATTACCGGCAGGTACGGCGAACCATATGACAATAATATCATGGGTCCGGGGTGGAAAAAAATGCAAACAATTTTTACTCAGCTTTCGACGAAAGTAGTGGAATATTATAGTAGAACTTTATTATAATATTAAATCGCGATGTACTCGGAATAATAAGGCAACGATCAACGAACATCGGAATTCGAAATATTAGAATAGAACCTACTTTATAATATAATATATGATTATATATTATCATATTATCGTATACCGTTTTGAAATTTAATTTAAACACACGTCATTTGTGGAATATTACAATACACATTATACTATATAGGTATTATAAATGTTGTGTGTCTTATTTCCATAATACATATAGATGGGATATTCTGCAGTATATGATAATGAGGGGGTGGAGTTCGTTCCAGGGACCGAGATAGTGATTTTTGACTTCATCTAACCAATTGTGGCTGTTTTCGCGGTTTCGTCTTCTCTCTTTCACAATGATGATTTAAACCCAGCATATCTCTCTTAATCTGGCTGGCACGACCACACCTCCCAGTACTCGGGGTGAATACTCCATCTATATGTATTAGTCAATGCTTATTTTCTACCTGTACTACCTATATTAAATCTATTATCAGTGTGAAAATACATATGGTATACTGTACAAGACGTATACAAGACGTGTACATCATACACATATTATCGTGAGGCTCAGAGTCGATAGGATATTTTGTTAAAACTATTATAGAAAATGATAAAATATAGCACTGTACACTATTTATGTATTTTATCTATCAAACATTTTAAAATTGAAATTCAACTCTGCATATTTTTTCCTATTTTTGGAATTTTAATATTATATTGCCATTTCTCCAAGTTTTGTGGATTGAATAGAAAAATTTTAATACTTATATATATATATGTTACCGGCAATATGGATAATTTAGGTATTTTGACTAGGTATTATGTATATTGCCGACCATTTTTAGGCAAAGTAAAAACAAATTATTTTATTTATTATTATTGATATTATTATTATAGTTACTTAATTCAGTTTATTAACTTTGTTCTTCATTTATTTAGTAATTTAGGGCCTAGACTAAATATGTCTATTGTGTATGTATTACGTAACATGAATTACTTACCTTTTGATTAAACGAAAGTCTTTAGGCTGTTTTTTATTATGTTCATCTTAAAGTTTTAAAATAATTTCTATTAACTGATTATATTGTTCATCAGATAAAAAACTTGTGTTATTGGTCAAATTTTTACGATTTTTCGGTAATTCATTATAAAAATTTGACTTCATATCATTTGTATCCATACCTATGCCACACCACGATGAGACACGAAAATGACGATAACGTAATATAATTATGAGTACCTTCAATATTCTTAATATATAATCTCAATAATCTTAATTGCGTTAAATCGTAAACACACAGCACGCGCATTTACAATAAATGATAAGTAAAATCGTTGGTAATAGGTGGTACCCAATTTTGTTTATTTTTATCATATTTCCTAATTGACGTTTGGTATTATACATAATGCCTAGGCAAAGCTCGTATTACATATATTGCCAAGTGATTTTTGGCATTTTACATAATGCCTAGGCATTTTGCAAAATATCGGATTATCCATATTGCCGGTAACACATATATATATTTTATGAGACCATAGATTAATACGAATATAATCTGGACTTATGTATACGTGTAATAATAGTCCCATATATAACTGAGGGCCCACGACATTTTAAAAATTGAAAACAAAGCAGTATTTCAAACTCAAATAAAATGTATCAATACCAATTCGCAAAAGGTACCTAACTAAGTAGTTTCTATATAAGCTATAAAGAGATTTTGGACGAATTCCCTTGGCTCCTTTTACTTCACAGATTGTAGGATTTAATCTGCTTGATCGCTATAAACGACGCGGTGAAAATAGTTGATTTGGTATAAATTCTACTGTAGTTGGTTCGAAGTTTTTCTCTTTAGCGTGTCCGGTAAACGTGTATCATTCAATTTACTACGTGCTTTTAAACCACCGACCAATAAAAGTAAAAAAAAATTATTAAATACATGATTTTGACTATGATTTTTCTCAAATCTTACCATCCGTTGGTCGTATCGTGTAATTTCAATCGATCCTAATAATAATAATCAAACAGCCGACCGTCAGATCATCGAGGGACAGTAACATATTATATTTTGACAATCCACCTGACGACAAGTCACTCGTTCTTGTTTTTTAATTTATGTTTACTACAACTACGAGAAATTAAATCTGAAAAGTAATACCACAAACAAACAAAATATCAATTTGACAGACATTTATATTATCTTGACTTAATAATATAAAATTGATTTATTTCATTAATAAAAATGTATTGCGTTATTAACACTATTTAAATTACAAGATGAATAATGATTTACGTTAGATCATGAAAACTGCTTGTATTGTAGTATTATTTCGTTATTTAATACGAGAATTATAATTCCATCTAATGCAAGTTTGAAAATAAATAAGAACCTATTTCAATAAATACCTACTCAATGTATTATTTCAAAAAATACGATTTCCGTACAGTATTTTTGACGAATTTTATTGTCTGCATGATAACATATTAGTAAAAATTAATTAAATCAATTATTATTTTTTGGTTGGTACTCATATACATGTGCTGTACAAGCTGATTTATTTGATATTTATGTCCGTGCAACTCATACAGAGATATTACTCTTTCTGCATAACCAATTTGGTTCTATAATATTTAGTATAATTTCACTTATCAAATTATACACAAAATTTAATATAACCTTTTATCTTGTCCTTATTTTTTAACTTTTCATAGGAATTGATCACGTGTAGAGTATTTACGTAGAGTATCACGTAGGTATTTAAATTTTATGTGAAAAGATTTGAATAAAAAAAAAGAAGAAACGTAGAATTTTATTAACCTGAAGGAAAGGTATTTCTTTTTGATGATTTTGTAAAATCCGTGTATACTGTTTGCTTATGAAATGGCAAAACATTAAACAAGTGGATTCATTATGTTATAATGAGATAGAGATTTTTATTTTCACTCCAATCCGAGTAAAGTATAAAATTCGATTTTACCATACATGATGCCGTGCATATTTCTGTACCTATCTATTGTATTTTTAAATGCATTTTTGAAATATTTTGATTGTATTTCTATGAAACGAATCTGTTTAATGTAAATTTGTAAACATTGACGTAATAAAATTATACTTTTAATTAAAAACCTAAAATATTCTTACACAAACAGTGTTTTAATAATGTTACTCAGCAGTTCGCAATAGATGACCGTCCGATAAAAACATGAAAATTATACTTTATTTTTACATCGAATTCAAAATAAAAAATGTTCAAATAAAAAATCGTTAAATACTGAAAATATTAAAAGGCCTTTTATTCTGCGGGGAAAATATAACTGTGTGCAAACGCATATATTTTGTACTGTAGTTACTATTTAGACGGATTTCAAATGATCAGGGTCTTAATCGTCTTATGAACTCGTCTTAAGCCTACATATAATAATACTATATAATATAATGTATACGCGTCACAACTCCGGTCGAATTTATTTTTGACTAAAAGTTATTGTTTCCGATGCGGATTTCACGTATACATTCTGATCTCTGAGAGTTTTCAAGTACGTTCTGGTCTGGAGAAATGTGTACAATTGAGGTTCGCGATCAAGAGTGTTTTACATAAACGTGCAGCGGAGCCAATTGAATTTTTTTTTTTTTTTTTTTGAACTATGCGTTGGTGCTTTAAAAAATGGGTTTGCTCGTAGTGGTCGTTCAGTAACACAGAACAAAACATAATATACCACGGTTTCTCAGGGTCGATTGCTTCTTACGTGGTCCCGCGGATCCGTTGCATTTGTCACACATCGACGGCGAAAAAGATATTCAGACGATATTTTTTTATTTTTCCAAGGACTGCAATAATAATTTGTGTTAGCAAGTCAATGAGATATGGAATATTCCTTATCCACCCATAAATCTTCTCGTTTCTCGGTATAAGAACATCAATACATTATAACTAAATCTGTATGTGTATAATGTATATTATATAATATATACCTATATTCACCGGATCTATTCTATCCGCAAATGTATAGGCTACAATTTTTTAACTGTTATAAACCAGTGAAGACTGAAATTCGAGCGTTTATTTATCTGTTTATTTTTGTTTTTATTTTTTGTTCCATCAAGTGTTTGTAATTTATCTTTATTTTAACTGTACACGCTTTATCGCGCCTGTATAGTTAATCTTATCGGGTGACGTTAGCTCACGGATAAAGTGTAATAATACAATCCTTGAAAATTTTAAAAAGCAATATTTTATGTGAATATGCGTATGGAAGTAAATAAAAATTAACAAAAAAAAAAAAAAGAAGAGGTTTTAAAATAAAACATTACATAACCTAGCTCTCAGTAAACTATTCAAATGCATTTTAGCATAGGAAATAAAAACAAATGTTAATATCTACACAATGTTACCATTTTCAAAAGTCTAATTAATTCTAATTTGTTGACCATTTTTTGCATTAATACTCAACTTTCTTTGCACAATACTAATTATTTAAGAGGCACCAAAGAAATCTTTTATGAATAAATACATTTTTAATGGGTATTTATATTAATCAAAAGTTAACATTCAAATGCAAGCTGTATATATATATTTGTTTTCCTATATTACATAAGTATACGTCTATAATTTTTAGCAAAATTAGTAAAATTACAAAACATTTTATATTACATTTGTTTTAATTTTAAACAAATAAATCAGTAGTCATTCTATGTGTATTGGATATACAACATTTCATGTCATTTTAGATTTTGTGTGAACCGAGGAATGTGTTTCAATTTGAAACACTATGGTGTTTTTTTGTAATAATGAAAAAAATATTTTCATATTTTATTTATTTTAATGTTTTTGTTTGTTTGCCATAATATACAGTACTTATATAATGTACTTCGAAAAGCAATTTTTTTCAAAGGTTATATTATAATGCTTTATTCCTAATTAAAAAAGTTAATGTTAAATAAACAATACACTAATCAGAATATAAATACAAAAGAAAATTCTGTATAGCCAATACGAATAATTTGAGTATATACACAAATGTAATAATTGGACCAAAGTATTAAAAAATTTCCCGACAAATAATTTTAATTATTCCAAAAAAATGCTTAAACTATATTTGGAGCATTTTATCTTTAATATATTTCGTGGCACATTCTAACAAAAATTTGTTAATGTTTTTTTTTTTTTTTTACCAAATAAATGTTTGTGCTTGAAAACGTTATGGCATATTATAATTTGAATTAAACATCAAACTTATAAAGTTATCAAATGAAATAAAATATAAGTATGAGTTAGGAGTTGAAATATCTCATATTATTTGAAACTTAAAATAATAGTTTAATGACGAACGTTGTCAACGTAACATACCATATATAAAATTATAATAACAATAAGCTTAACCAAACAAAATATAATAAATAATAGATTATTATACGAGAAAAAAAAATGTTAAATTGTTTACATTTATATAATTATACATTAGTATAAACTAGCATGTATTTCTGTTATATTACAACGGGTTTCACATTTCAAAAGCATTTTATGTAAACATGCGTTTTTAATTTTAAAAGAAAAAATTAAAGCGCCATGTTTAATCATACGGATTTAAATTCTGTCGATCATTGAAGGGTTTCGGGTAAAAGTTATTCAAGGCATGCATAAAAAGGATTCATTTGCTTTTCACGAAAATAATTATTTTTTTATTTGTTTATTTTTTTTTTTTTTTTTGCAAAAAATCATCCTTACGCTAAGCTCTACTCAACTACAGTGTTTCCCGTGCTATTTACTATAGTTTTAATTAAAAGCAAATAGCTTATAACTGAACTCACGCGTATACATACAAAAAAAAAAAAAAAAAAAACGAGTTGACACACATCTCAAATACATATATATATATATATATCTACATAAAACACTCGAGCTGATCAATACGTATACATTAAATAGATTGTTTTAAATCTTTGTTTTTTTTTCTTCTTTTCTTTGACTTGTTATACTTTATGCAGTCAACTAATTTTCGTTGCCATAGGAACGTGCGAGCGTGGCATTACGTTACTGGGCCACGTGATTGTATACGTAAATATATATCTAATGAGTAATATATTTATAAAGTATACTGTGTGTCTGTGGCGGTATCGAATTGCATTTCACCGCGGTCGTCGACGCCACTGTGGTTAACAAGTATTACGTAAAACAGGTAAAATAAAAATAAAATGAAAGGAAAAGATAAAATTGAACTTTTCGAATGCGTCAATCAATATATAGGACACACGCTCACTCACGCAAATACTAACTGGAGTACGTACACCTGGGCGCACATTTTTAGGGATGGTCGGGAAAGATTTACTCCTTCGAAATATCTGGGAAATTTAATATAGCTTTTCTGTGTTTTACTTCCTATTGATTATATTCACGATACTCATAATACACATTTATAAATTTCCATGCTGACATAAATATAATATTATAATAATAGCAGTATAACTTTGTTAGATATATATATATATATATATATTATGCATAAATATTGAGCAGCTCCGATCTCCCGTTTTAAATAATATTACCTGGCCAATTCACCGTATCAGAGTAAGTGAAACCAAAATATTTAACCCAGGAAACATCAGTAAGTCGTAAGTATTCATCGTAAAACTGACAAATATTTACAGTTCTCTGAGGGGTCCACTTTAAACCAATAACAAGATAATTGCAGAACAACAAAACAAACCTTGAATTCATTTCTAGTGGCGTGTAAAAATATTATAATATATAACAAGCCCAGGTGATCAAGTGAAATGTTTTGGTATTTTTTTAACCCCATCACACGTTAAGTGAAATAATGCAGTCATACTCGTGTTGTATACATGGACGATGCCGTGACCAATAAGAAGTGAGTTTCACGTTTTTGAAATTTTCTTTTCAAATTATGGTGCGCCACTTTTAACAGTACTAAAATGAAATTCATACGTAACTACTAACTTGTAATTTGAATCCGGTAGGTGAACGAACCCAAGTAATCTCGCACGAACGAACCGCTGCAGTGAGGGTGGGGGAGGGCACCGTTAATCGTGAATGGTGAGAGTTCGTAATGGAAATATGGAGAACGTCTGTGTTAAGATACGCGCAGTGGTGGCGACTACTGCAATTTCCGGAAATTCACGAGATTGTATATAGGTACCTAACAGCACGCGCGGTGACATAAATCACTCAGGGCCAACGGCGGCGACGAGAGGTGGTGAAAAAATGCAAAGCTTCCCAACTCTTTAAGCCGAACGTAGAACAAATACCTGACGGCAGCGGTGGTTTGGGGGGGGGTGGTGAACTTGTATAATATATTATATTGGACACGGAAAAGCGGTCGTAAATTATCACGTCCCCTCGTGGAGCGTGAGCCCGTTTCTGCAGCGGTCGGTGACGGGAAGGAAGGGTGACTGCGTAAGGGATGATAGGGGATCGAATCCGCTAACCCCCTCCCCGGATCCATTGCGGGCCCCGTCCCTGAATCGAAACGCACCCCGACGGCCGCAGCCGTGGTAAATACCGTCCGCACGTTTGGTGTTCCTGCGGTGCATATTATAGTGTAAATGTATATAGGTAATATAACAGTATATATATATATACATATTTGCGTGTATCCGTAAAATGTTGAAAATATTATTTATCCCGCCAAAACCGGTAGGGCGCTGCGGTTCAATCGCCGGCATTTCGTAGTGATCATGTTTTCACGCTTACCGAACGGGGCTAAGATTATTGAGGATAAAAAAAAAAAAAAAATAGAGAAAACCCGTAATACCATATTGGCACGCGTTTGGACTATAGCGAGGTGACGATAATAATCATATAACGTTTTAATATTATGTTCGAACGAAACACTTCACAACCTACCTCGCAACAGACTAAATCATCTCTGGATTATTTAATTATTATTGATTTATTTATCAAACAAATTTCTTGATTTATTTAATATATTATATATAAATTGATGAACAGACTCTAATTTTTTTTACACATCGTTTCTCGATGTAGAAATACATCACCCTCGCACATCGCTATACTTATCTTATATCACGTTTATGTTCGTACAAATGCGATTATTTACTGAACGTCAGTTGAACATAGATTCTATGTCTCAACCCTGCAGTCAACTTATCGGATCCCTCAGATAAAACTTATGACATTAATAATTGAAAGTCGAATTCTTGAAAATTATTCAATATTCTCCAAACAAGAGACGATAATGTAAATAATATTATTTTATATTGTTAACGTTAAGTAAACTGGATACTATGTTTCATCAATCATCATAATAATGTTCTTTGGATTTCGTTTTGACTTAAATTTATATAATTTTATATATTATTCATGCAAATTTATTTATTTATATAATTTATAAAATATTCATGATAATATTTTATAAAAGTAGTTTAAGAACTCTTGAGTCCCTAAACAAGTTTTCTCAGTGGGTCCAGCATTCAATATACGCATATTCAAATAAATAATTATATAAATACTAAATAATTGAATAGTATTATTTTATTGTGCAGGATGTTTTTTTAAATTGATTAACTATTATACAATATCGTAGTCTATAAGTAAACACACATAACAATGTTCAATTGAATGTTCTTTATTTATGTTTCACAAGTCTTCTGGTGGAGAGAAAGGAGGGAATATTTGAAGTTTGATAAATATAATTACTTTACATAAACTCAAATGTCACCGTTTTCATTTTCACGTCAGTAGTATATTTTATATGATCGCAAGAAGGCACAAAATGTTTTTATTCCCATCAAAAAAAAAAAATATTATAAAATGACTTAAAGTGCTTGGGGTCAGTGAATAGAAACTTAGGTTAACGTATTCTCAATATGAGTACGGAAATTTCAATTTATTTTTTATTTCCATTCCAATGGAACACTGCATAACATTTTCGATGTATTTTTATACACTGCCCAAAAATATTAGATCGCAGATAAATAGAACAAAACGTATACCTAAAATACGATTTAAATATGCTGGTATATTGAATTATTAACAAATCTGATATTACCTTAAATAATAAATGTGAACAAAACGACAGTATACAATGTCATGCATTTGACATGATAATTTTTTTATTTTAATGTTAATTATGTAGTACATCGTACATGGCATAAGCGTGTGTGCATGATATCGGAAAAATAAAAAACAATCGCACAAAAACTGTACTAATGAGTACGCGTCAATGACTGTAGAACGTTACAAATAGCCGAGCGGCAATTGCAAAACTTCCTATATTCGATTTAACTTTGCTGGCGGTGGCTCGTAGAGTAGTTTTAAAGATTAGTTTTAATTCTGACCTCACTTCACTACTAAACCCTAGAAAAACTAATTTGAAGTTAATTAAGGAATTGAAAATGCATTTAAGTCTTAAACTTATCAGCTAATTAATATCACATTACCGATCCGGAATAGGAATGCAAATTATAATTCATATTCTATTCTCACCCAATACGATATGTTGATAATTGTCTTTACGAGCTTATAACGTGTGCTAATTTATAGTTATTTATCTTTGATGATTTTCAATACATCTTTATGACTTTATCTTTGCGTAAATTTATTATATTGAATCAAAAATGAAAAATAACTTATGGGGCTTTTATATAAATGTAATTTCTACCGCTAGAAATGTAATCAACTGAGAAGGCCAAATCTGAAATTTGCATCGGAATCGCGATCAAATTTACTTAAAGAATTATTTTCTGACCATTTTATTATTTTATACCATTTTTTGTATTTGAATATAGTTGTGAAAAATAACACCTGAAGAAACAAATGTAATCTATTGTTTATAGTTTAATAAATTAATTTTTAATTAGAAAATTATTATAATATTTTCAAAACATAAGTTAGCTTGGGGGGTCAGTTAAAAAAGCTTCACTTGCCGCATTCGGCCTGCGGGCTTTAGTTTGGAAACCCCTAGACCCTAGTATGCATCATCAATTACACTTGTCATTCACATTAGATGTAACAGTTTATTGAAAAAAAAAATCCATATGAACTACAGAATTATAGTTATGCAATCATTTGGCTCCGTTGAATATTTAGAATGAATAGTTACTGCAGTTTTAATATCTACAATAAACAAACGAAACCGTTGATAATAATAACTGCAACAAAAACACCCATACAATTTTCCAAAATTATAATCGTTAGTTTATGATATCATTTATTTAAATATAGTATTATTCACTATGAATTTGAACTCGAAAGACGAAACAAACAAGTTAACGGTAAATAACATTTTTCAATCTTCAATCGGATCATTGTAAATCTTTAATACTATAGGAACTAAAAAGCCGTAATCAATATCAATAAAATACGCATGTCGTAGTGTTTAGATTGAACACATCAAACGGAATGAGTGCCATTTGTTTTTTTATCGCTTCCGAACGCTCTCGTTTCGTCCGTTTGTGGTACAACCATAATGCGTTGCCGATTTTAAATTACATTACTCATCCACATTATTGTTACATATAAACACAACTTAGCTATGATAACATATATACGTATTAACATTAATTACAATGGCATTAAATTATACTGACCGAATGACATGATTAGTAATTTTTAATTTAAGTATCCTTGAAAAAAATTTACCGAAAAAAAAATCGATCGAGCATACAGATTTTTTAAATGCACATGAACGTGAACAAGTTTTATATAAAATAAATATTTCAAAGCTTATACTTATCATATATGTTAATAATCTACATTTTTTCATAAGACTATAGATTGTCAAATAAATGAAAAAATATTTTGTTCTCCAAAAACTAATTTAAATATACACTGCAGGGATTATTTATCTTTATTAAAATCAAACTATAGATAAGTACCTAAATAAATATTAAAAACTCGATTTATTTAACGATAATTATTCGTAAATCTAATCCATTCGATTAGTTTAATACGTGCACAACTGTCCATTGGCGCAACTAGGGGGGTGCACAGGGGACTTGTGCACTCCCATCTTTAAAATGTGCACCCCCAAAAAAATATAAGCCTTTTTCCAAAAAATGTGTAGTTACCATAATGTATATTGAAGAAAATAGGTACCTATTATGTACCCAGGGACGAGGGTCCCAGCTATATAAAATATATATATAAGATATGTCTGTATAGATAAATTGTATAATATCTAATGTTTTAATGTTTGTATAATAATATAGAAACTAATATAACAGGTAACTTATAGATCGCATAAACGTAGTTATTCGTGGAACAACAATCATAATGATAAATTTATATTATATTATAATAAGTACATACTATATCAGATTCTATCGATTGAAATTAGTAGTTATTATTTCATAAGTGTAATGTGGAGAGTAATTAGATTAGCGGTTCAGGGGTGTGGAGGCTTTGCCCCCACAGGTCTGTGAGCTCTTCACTATTTGTGCACCCCCAAAATTATTGGTCTAGTTGCGCCTATGCAACTGTCATAAACTATGTGCTGAATGTTTTGTGTGTTTGTGAGTTTTTTAGTACGATTTTCTGTGTTGATTTGTCTGTTTAAAAAAAAGTTCTTTCGAGAATATTATTTTATGTTATTACTTCTCATATAACAATAATGATAATTTTTATCCCAATATACTAGAGGACGACATTCTACAAAGAAAAGACAGTGATGAACCAGACACAAGCGAAGAAGATTTGACCAGGATGTAAGGAGTCCACGGAATGGTAGTCTAAGGCAAGTGTTCAACGATGAAGTTTTAAGAATGGGATTAACAAACTACCTTTTCCACACGACGGGCCCTCCAGAAGTCAACTACAAACAGGTTTAGTTGTTATAGTTTAAATTAATAAAGAATATATAATAATACAATATCCTGATTGTTAAATTTCGTAAACTATAACGTATCTTTATGTAATACATGTGAATGAAGTTATTACAACCAAACATATTGTAGTAAAATCGTACAATTATCACGATCATTTGATCGGAACCACATTGACAGCTCGAGATTAACGGCAAACACTATAATTATTCATTCAAATGTTTTTATACATAAATGACA
This sequence comes from Chaitophorus viminalis, assembly GCA_025469195.1. Taxonomy (NCBI): domain Eukaryota; kingdom Metazoa; phylum Arthropoda; class Insecta; order Hemiptera; family Aphididae; genus Chaitophorus; species Chaitophorus viminalis. The sequence continues at coordinate 68,766 of JAIPRK010000749.1, read as the reverse complement.
CAACTATATGATACAACTCTCGTCGAAAAATCAATAGAGAGAGAAGACTCAACAAACGGTTTATATAAATACATAAACGCTGTTGTGTTTCGGATTCAGATGCAGCGCTGTGAACGATCGAATTTTTATTTATGTTTTATTTCCGTATATCCTTGATATTTACTTGATTCGATGTACTCTTAACCTTATGAAACTCGTGTCTCCAATAATTTCGAGTGTTCGGAACTCACATCACGAATCCACAAGTACTGTGGATCAAAAATCTATCTCATTTATGTATACCGGAGACAGCGAACTTATTTTATAATAATATATAACGTATATTTGTATATGTTAACACTAATATATATATAATGCAAAATATAGTAAATATATGATTCGTATTTTTAAATTACTTCCTAACGAGACGCTACTTACTTGGATTAAGAATTCAAATTATATTTTTTTTTTGTTCTCAAAAGGTTCACCTTTCCTGGTCTTAACCCTATCGCACTATACTATCACGCACATGGTATGTTCATGATAATTGTTTACGGAGAAAATTATTTTAATATTATAATAATTATGCACATTTTTATATTTCCATAAAGTCAAATACTTAAGTATAACAGATTATGAATGTATGATGTGAATGTATAATATGAGGAGGCAAACATTTTAAACTAACGTTAGGTTGCAGAGAAAATCACACAAATCCATCATATTATTATTCTGTGAGTTTTATACAATATCACCAAGGGCTACGAGAAGCATTCAAGATAAGAGAAGAAAGAGACTATTCGGGAATTTAATACGTAGAAAAAACATTTGCTATCTTAAATTCGGTTAAAAAATAAAAATGAGTTATTATTGTTCAATAACTTGTAAAGTTCGGATAATTATAAAAATATTACGATATACAACAGTAGAAAATAAAAAATATCACAAATATTATTATCAAACGAAATTGGTTGGAATTGGAGAGTACAGTATTATTTTCCCCGGGGTCTCTATAAATTATAAACTTTAGACTTGCCGTAAAACAGAACTCCTTATGACATTCATATAATATTAATATACTACATAAATATATTATATTATGTATGTATAAAGAAAATCAAAATTTGCAATAAACCTGAACAGGTTACAGAGCAGTTATTTAATGTAAATGTAATTATATTTTACTCTAAACTATAGATATTATATATTATTTATGAACGAAAATAATGACATGACGTTTTGATCATTTTATATAATATCGTGGATTTTAACATAAGTTAATTTTATAACGTAACCAGTAATTGCATATAGGTACCTTATTATACTTGAATTTTATATTTTTTACGTATTAAGTAGCTTTACTATAGAATTTAGTTGAATTCTTGTAAATAATGATAATATACATTCTATGATTTCATAACTTTTCCACGGTAGCAGAAGGACAAAACGACGAATCTAAAAATAAATAAATTCATCGTACATAACTCCTCTCAATTGCATACTATATATTATGAATAATATTTCAAATCCGGTATAGGTACCAATGCCTATTAAAAGTAATTAATTGAATTGTAGTGTGATTAATTTCACCTCCAATATTTGTATTGAGTTGTGTAAATCTAAAATAATGCATATTAAGGTACTTAAATAGTATCTATGTATTCGTTTATGGTTCTCGAGTAAAGCACAATGCACAGGTCACTCTTGTGTACGGTAAGACGGAAGTATAATATAAAACGGGTCGGATGTCCTACACTATGCTTCAAATAGTTTTCAACTTGCTATACCCAGTGTATAACATTATTTTGCGTTGTCGGAAATACATCAAAACGAAGTGATCAATATAATATAGGTACCTATGTAAACACAATAGTTAATAACGACCATAACTGCTTTCTATTCCGTTAAAATTATGCTTAGATAACAGCAGATTGTTTTGTTAAAATTCGTTTGAAATTGTTATTTAAATATAGCGATTCAAAAAAGTTCATTACTCTTATTTTATTTATTTTTGAAAATTGAAAAGGAAGAAAAATAAGATAAAATAATTATAAATAGTCTTAAAAATGTTGTGACTAAAATCCACAATCATTGCATCTACGCCAATGAGATATTCAAATAACAACAACGATGACAATTGCGAACATCGAACAGCGATAAAGTATAAGGTTTATAACTTAATAAATCGTTTTGTATTCCCCAAACATTATTTAAACCTGAAGCTTGTCGGTGATATTTTTTGAATCAGCAAAGTTGAAACTGAGATGGTGTTCAAAAATATTATTACAACTTGAACCATTTTTAATATCCAAACATATTTGCTTATATTTTTGTTGTAATAATCTGTGCGTTTTAGCAATAAATCATCATTATTATGTGTATTGTTTCGAAATTGTTACAGCATTAGGTGTATACAATTGTACTACATTAACTACGTACCAAATTAAGTCGTATTATGATATTTGTCTCATCCACGCTACACGAGGTTTGATGGACTTCCACGAGAAAATATAAAGTGGAAGCTTAGACCACAATTTTATATTTATATATGTCTTTGTTCGGAAGAAACAACTTATAAAATGGAATGCAGATAGTTTATTTTTCTTAGTTCCTAAAATGGTATGAATGCAATAAGATAAATGTGTGTGACTTTAGTTGTTGTCTTATATTCGTTTTCCTTGAACATTACACTTTATGTACAGTACAATACCACAAGTTCAAATCTAATTCGTTAGTTCACTGGATAGTATAGTTCTTTTGGAGAAACATTATATGAAACAACGGTAATTTTATTTAATTTCTGGTAGAATTATAGTTTTTCTTACCTTTAAATTTTTTCGTTACTCGATAAAAATATAATTAAAACCAAAAAAAAAAAAAAAATTAGACGAATTCGTTTTGCGTCGATTATTCAATATTATTATTATAATGATTATTGGGTTTCAAATTTATTCGTTGTGAAATGAATAGGTACACATTTGAAAATACGTTTACAGCAGTATATGAATGCAATTACAATAAAATACACATATTAACGATTTCCTAAACGGTGAATTCTCACAACGTGTCATGTCATAGTTGATGGAATATTTCATAACATCTGTATGATAATCGTTTTGTTCAAGATTTAAAAGTACCCGATAAACCCATAATAATAGACCTTGGCCAATGCATCACTGGTATAATATGTAATCTAAGGAACTGCTTGGAGATTGGTATTTTAGTACACCCAGTCTTAGAATCCCTAAAATAATTTAAAAAAATAACTATTTCTTTATACCCTTTTGAATTTTTTATTTTACGTTGTTATAAAAAAAAAAAGTGACTTAAAGAAGCTACTTTATTTAATAGTTTTTATAAAATATAAAATTTATAGATCATTACATAAGATATCATTGCATTTGTTATGTAAATTTTAAAAGCTTTTAACTTTTCATAATACATTTCAAAAACTACAAACTAAACAAAAAACTTATTCATTAAAAATGAGCCTTGGATGATAAAACTATACTCCTATTTTATAAAGTTGGTAATTTTTACTTTGTATTTAGTAGAAGTTAACATAGTTATTCTTAAAATTCTATATTTTCATATAACTTGAATAACTTGAAAAATTATAGTTATTTGATTTTTTTTTTTCAGTATTTATTTGTATTATCAGTTTTATCTTTGATATTTTCATCATTTTATATTTTTGGCCACTTCTAACATTCCAATTTTTATAGGTACTGTGCATCAACACATTTTATGTAGCCTATATACTATTTTTAAACAAAAATATTAGGTAGTGCTTTTTACGTTTTGGTTTGGAATAGCTGTATGCAATTTCATGAAAACTCTCTCCACTACTGCTAACACGTATCATAGTAGTAACATGTAATATCAACATTTTTTAAATATAAAAATGAATATAAAACTCCTGGAGCTTATGGGATAAAATTTAACTAATGTATATCAATATATACATATAAATTATTATTTTATTAATATTATCCGTCATCTCATCGTTTGTTGAAGGAAATAACTACTAACTTTATTTTTACTGTTTTCTCTTTGTATACATTTTACCCCTTTTTGGCTTTCTCGGTCTTAAATAAAATATATATATTATTTTATACCTTATTATATTGTGTTATGAGTTATTATTATTATTATTATTATTATTATGTCCCATTGTTCCTACCTCATAGCGTAAATAAAATCTACGTCATTATAGCCTCACCAGACCGAAATAATAATACTATGACGATCCTTTAGTTGTCATTTTGGCGAAATGTCACGTCTGTATTGAAACGAATATTGATTCTGCACCCAGATAACAAGCATACAACAGATACATCAACTACAAAATCGACAAAAGATTTTAGCATAGGTATTTAACATAATGATATTTTATACTCTCCACAGTCTCCACTCGACTTAAATACTAAATGAAATATTAAATGAACCTACACGTTATCAGTGAACCAAATAAGTCACTATACACACGTATTGTAAGTAAATTATAATATAGTCGTTATCACCAACACGTTTTCTAAACCAGAAGCTATACAGAGCCGTAATTTTTGTGGCTCATCAAGGTTTCATACCAAATGGCAATCCTTGAAAATATTATGTGATACCAGAAGAGTTATTTTATTAAATTTATCATTATTGTTGTGATTTTTACCAAGAGTAAAAAGAAAATGTAAACATAAACAGTTACCTAACTAACTTTGAAAGAAAAGTAATAAGAATACTTTCATTGCCTGATTTCATTTTATACTGTCCGTGATGCTTTTATACTAGTAGGTAAGTTTATTTGTAATATTTTTATTTAACAAATCATAATATTTTCATTTCTGCGTAAATATAATATTTTCGAATTTGTACGATTTTCTTATTGTAGAGTGTGTACTACATTTATATTAAATAATGTCGATAACCGCAATTGTTTGACTGTTGTTCTAAAAAAGATACACTTACAAAGTTACAACACGTAATCATATACTAAGTATATGAGTCTTTTTTTTTATTCTTGCGCTGAAAAAATCTAAGAATTTTATGATTAATGACTGCAGTTTGTAACAATCGTCGAAAACCAAAGAATCTCGATTAAAATTTTACCCACACATACTGCTAAGGTGGCCGGTTAAACGACGATGACGCAACGATAAATTAACTTTGATCTTTATTAGCTGTCACCGCTGTCGGTATAGGGCACACATTAAAACCATGAGTAAACAAAACCGGTAGTCAGTTAGTATAAGTTTCTTATTGCTCCACGCTCAATGTCCGTCAAGTTTATACCGGCACATTACGCTATAGGCCTAAAAAAACAATATGAAAGTTTTATTAAACTTTTTTTTTAATTTTTCTACGGCCCCAAATCCTTATTGGTATCTACAGTCTACACTAACGATATTGACACAATAATGTAATGCACCAAACGAGTGGATACGATATCAGAAACGCGATTGGGGTCGTTTCAATTGATAATCAAAAGCATATTGATGAAATGTTACTTATGTCGAGGTAATAAAACATACCATATTTATTCATAAAAAAATAATAATTTACGAACCTAGTACCTACACGCCTATATACAATAATAATACTTAAATACATCCCTTTCTGGGGATTTTTTTCTCACGATTAAAATCGTAACAGTTTTTAATACTTTTCCGGTAAGAAGTTTTACGGTGGTAATGATTTTTTATTTCGAAAAACGTCGGTAAAAATATATAATATACCGTTTCAGGAATCGTTTCGCAACATGGATATAGTACTAATAATAATAATGACTGTGTAATAAACTATATATATATATAGCTAATATGATATAATATGTAGTCGTGGTTTTGGTTTTAAACCAATGTGAAAATATTCGGATAACGTGTCGTTTTAGTATAATTAAATTGGTTTATATTCCACTGAAACTACCAATTATTGTTTTCTAATTATTTTAATTCGTTTAAATGTATTCATGTTGCAAACTGTCTACCTACACGCGGTAAAATTAATTACATTAATAGAGAATGGACAAATATCATATACCTGAATACCTATTATATAGTTGATGCATATTATGCTCGGTAATAATAATATTATTATAAATATTCGGAGATGTTGATAAAAGTGTATCTACTTATATACAGTTATTAGAATTTCAATTTATCTGGAGCTGGTGGTGCTCTGGGAGGGGGGAATAATGTCAACACCATTACCTCATAGAACGAAACCGTTCATTATCACATTTTAACCAGTACGTTACATTTTTTTAAGTGACGGAATGTGAAATATCACACGCGAACTAAATAATATGCTGCGGTGGGATAGTGAAGGCGACGGAAGCCATTTTTCATAGCAACTTATATGCATGTATATTAAGTATACAGCGTGCAACTCATGAGTCCTGTGTAAAACTTCTAGTTTTTTTTCCGTGGCCGATCGTCATATTATGACTGTTTTGTCAGAAATTATATTAAATATCTATATCATGTTTATGAACAAATAATCTGAAAATATGGTTTGAAAATCGAATTATTTTCTACGATCCAATAGGTTAACATGAATAAATCTTCGCTTCATGAAAACTCATCTGTTGGCTGACGATGAATTTTCGTTTGTTTTAAAATAATTAAATAATTTACGTAAAATAAATCACTTTATTATATTGCTTTATGTTATAATGCGGCTCGCGAGTTTTTCTGAAAATTTAAAATAATCTCTTATTTGCCAATGCTATCTTCGTCGTATCGGTGCAAGCTGTCTCCGACGCGATGCATAAACATTTTTGAGTGTTCTATTTTTATTTCGTAGTAATGATATCAATATTTAGTAAAACTGATGTGTACAACAGTGTATTATAATACTATATTCCATAGCCCATGCTATGTACTACGTTGAATATATATATGCTCATTAACTATTCCAATAAAGCTCCTTGTTATAAATATTTATTAAGCCATTGGGTTCTTCCTTCTTTAAACGACTTCCCTTTCCTTTTACTACTCATAGCGACCAAATCGAATTAAACATAAATGAACGCGATCCGTTTTGGTTCTCAAGGCACCGGGTGTTTATTAATAATAATGATCATATTATATTTATTTAGCTGAAAAATGTAATGCATTTTTGTTGGAAAATTATTCCTTCCCCTCAACCACTGAAGAAAATAACTTATCGATGGAATAGTTTATGACTATATAATACTAGTCTATATAGTATTTACAATTTAGAAATTGAAATAAGGTATTTAATAATAATTACATATTAATATAATTTTATTAAATGTATAATATACTATAACTATTAACTATAAATATACGGAGAAAAGAGAAAAATAAATTTAAATCTATGAACGATATAAAAAGTAAGTGAAAAAGCCAAGAAAGATATAGTAATTTAGAATGAAATAATCTATTTTCAGTAATCATATAATTTGTAGATATTTTATTAAAGATCTGATACGACCAACATTTCCATAATACATTTTTATTTTTAACTATAAAATTATCCAAACTAAATAATTTATGACTACATTTCGCTGTCTTTATTACCGATATTTTAATATTCTTAAACATAATATTTTGTATTTATATGATGAGACTATATGAGATTGATTAAATTATACTGAGAATTAAATTGAGTCGTTTTTATAAATCTATAATACATAATATCATAACTGCACTGATCCAAAAGCATTTAAATTTCTGATTGAAATACGTCGGAGTTTGGTTAAATCCATCAGAAATATATGTACGTCAACGAGGTGTTTGGTTTTTTTTTTTTTTTTTAGAAAATCGGGGTTTGTAAAATATTTTGACAGATATGCTGAGAAAGAAATTTTGAAAATTATAATTTGTTCAAAACGGTTTTCGTGGTCATATATACATGCTGATGCGGGTACCTATCCACAAAGTGTTTTACATAATATATTATAGCCAAGGGGTAAAATTGAATAAAACCTGGAAACTCAATATGAAAGCCGATTAAATTCATACAAAACAAATTTAATATTTAATTATCGTAGATTGATATTGAATAAATTAATGGTGCAGGATACAAAATCTATCATATTATTATATAAAATGTTTGTTTATATACGACAGATAATATGTTTGCAGAAGTGCAGTGTTTGGTGTATAATATTATCGGTAAACATTGCGTGTACGCTGCAATACGAACGGAGAATATTGGCGGAGAAATTAAATATGTACCATTTATATCGATTTTCCGTGGAAACGCTGGTATAGAGGGAATAAATTATGACCATACACCGGACTTACGGAATGTTCGTCATTATACCATACTGTACTGCGTGCATGTGGACGTCGCCATCGTCATGATTATGATGATGTTATTGTTTTCTTTTTTCCGGTAGAAAATAGTTTGAAAACGACTTCCGGACAGCAGCAGCAGATTGTCCGATGTGGATGACGCAGGTACATAAAAGCGTCTGGCTTGTACGCGTAGTGCATATAAAATGCACATGATATTGTGTATTATAATTGGAAAAGGAAAAAAAGCAAACGAAAACAAAGCGAAGATAACGGTATCCTATACATTTTGCATTTTCGCACCACGGGTAAGTCACCATCTCGGAATTAGACGAATTTAGATGAAGATGAGAACGTGGAAACTGTAATGCACTATATATATACCCAATAAATATTATTTTTTATGATAATATTATGACACTGAGGACATGTGGGGTCGTGTTCGCGATCGTTTTTCGATTTTTATCGTTTTTATGTGGCGCAAATTGTCAAGAATAATCGTGGTGGTGTCAAATAATATTATCTGATCCACTTGGAGATTTAGAGAGAGAAAGAGAAAGAGAAAGATGACTAGTGTATAATAAAAGAAAATTATATACAGAGCAAGTGGAGTAGTTTTTTTCACCGCAGTACACAATGAACGATTTGTCACTCGAGGATACTGTAGTGGACTAGGATAGTGGGAGTCTTTTTTTTATCTAAGTACAGTTTTTTGTGTTTATTTATTTGAAAACAGAACGAATTCTCGATGCGATATCCTGTACCTATAACGTATATTATACCACAGATAGATAAAACACAAGGACGATTGTTCGTGGTGTTGCTAATGTTTCGCGTAAATCCTATACGCGGTACCACCTCTGCAGCGGTAGAAAGATACTGTTTTTTTTTTTTTCCCCGGTAAATTCCCAAAGCAAACGGCCCAAGACTATATGGTACCACCACACCACTATTTGGGGTCTAATCGATACTCGACTGCACACATTAGTGGGCTTGTGTGTGTTCCGTGCACGGAGTTGTTGCGAAGGCAATTTATATACCATGCCGGATCCGCGTAACGACCGGCTATCAATTCGAGAATGCAAAATAAAAAAAAGGAGTACAAAACACGTTTTTGATTCTTGTGAAACATATTTATATTATTTTTTTTCGTTCTTTCTGCTTACTCGATGAATTGATCGATGCTATTTTGGTCGATACCGCGTTCAACGATTACGCGTGTACGCACAACTCGTAAATGTATTGTACTTGAATAATTCCACCATCACTGCGTGTCCCAGGATGATCGCGTTTATCTATATTATATTAAAAGGGAGAAAACTCTATACAATAATAAATTTAGTGAAAACCATACTTTTTTTCTCGTAACTATTGATATGTTTCAATTTGTTATAATTTATCAGCCATCAGTTACTGCGTTCAAACACACAGTTAAAATATCAACTATTTGGTATAGCATGGTAGGGTATTAACCAATGTTTGACTACAAATTAAATCAGCCAATAACAAGGCATTAAAACTGATCGAATCGGTATGGACCACAATTACACGGTCAACCGTGGTGAATACCGTGAAACCGTGCATAACATAACGGTGCATCGTACATACATGGCGGCGTATTATTGTAAGCAAATGATTATAATAATTATTGAAAATCGAAATACATCATCTTAAGTAACATAGTTAACGTACGCGTTGCAAATTAAGCACATTTTTTCAGGTTTTTTTTTCTCCATATAGGTACTTTTAAAAACAATTCAACGTTCACGATTTCACTCTAAATACGATGGCATTATAACCCTGCAATAGTCTCTGGAAGCTTTTCGACAAACTCGAACAACTACAGTCTCAGCTGAAATTTCTCATGTACACGAACGCGAGTTGAATAAGCCTACAAATATTTTCACATAATCTTCAAGCCCAATGAATAATTATTTCAAAAAGATATTCACGTAACAGTCGAACAATATTCGAGACACCGATGTTATTTGACTCATCTATTTAATTTTATTTTATTTCGTCGCTTTTAGCCAAAAAGAAAAAGAACTCACTCAATATTGATTATTCATTATAGCTGCTGTTTGGTAAAATGTATTGTATTGTTACAACCGCAACGCAATGAGTATCACTTATGACTACAACTATACATTTTAAGAACATAAAAACGAAATTTTTTTTTTTTTTTATTGATCATGAAATTTGCATTTCCGCTTCGACAGCTGAGGCCATTAGCCTTACATTAAAAGAAAAAAGTATATATATATATATATAATTTTACAACATTGGTATTTAATCGTATAGTAAATTTATTAATTTAGTTGCTTTTAAGAATTCTATTGTGTTGATTTCGTTTTCTGGGTTTTGGCCTAAGCTTGTTCCGACGTCGTGACTTATGTTTAGTTCTTCTCTTTGTGTTTGGAATGATCTGCATTCATCAAAAATGTGTTTAATTGTGAGCATAGTGCCGCATGCTTGACATATGGGTGGGTCATCTTTTTCCATCAAGTATCCATGTGTCATTCTTATGTGATCAATTCTGGCTCGATTTAGTTTTTTTTTAAAAACGAAAAATTGAAAATTAGTAAATAAGAGTTTAATAATAATTTACTGATTCTATCATTTTTCTTTTAATTATTTGCTATTAATTATAAATTCCCAACTATGTACATACCCAATTCGGATTTGTGACATACACAATGGTCTCATCGGAATTGAAACATAGTAATAGGATTTCAATTTATTTTCATGATATCGCAAATTTAATTCTTTGATAGGTAGCAATGTTTCAAAGATTACCATTCATTTATTTTAACCTTTCATCTTAAGTACTTATTAGTATTTTATTTAAATAAAAAATTGATGATCAACGATGATTTATTTATGAATATATACGATGTAATTTTACTAAAGCATGTATATGAATATACTCAACTTTTTTAGAACATTTTAAATTATGAATTTTAACAGAAAACCTAATTTATTTTTCAACTTCCCTCGTGCACATATTAAATGCTTGTATTTTACTCACCGCACGCGTGCTCTACATAAGTTAATCCACCACTTTTTTTGATGCATTTTTAATAAATATTTTTTCCTTGGTCCCCTCTCTCGCCTTTAATACACGTTATAAACCGAATGTATATATTTATTAGACATATTATAGTACGGACCACTGTAGTCATCAACTCTCATTCGACACGTTTTTCATGTCTTCTCGTAGCATTCCACATTTATCTATAAATTATGTATTACGATGACCCCTTTTATAGTAAGTCGTTCATTCCATTATCTTACCCCAAGCTTTTTCTTATTTTATCTTCATTTCAGACGCCGTTCGTTTTTAAAATGAAAAAAAATATTAAAACCAATAAACAATAATAATATTGTTCTAGTTTGGTCTGGAGACCGATTAAGGTGACACTAGTAAAGCATATTAACTTAAGAATATTAAGTCATATTCAGTCATTTTGTTTTCTTAATCATAATATAGCATTATGACTATTGCACCCTTGATAAAACGTAATTAGTCCAGTCACTGTCAGTCAATAAAATGTCATCCGATAAAGAGGACTTTGTTGTTGTTTCTATTTTGTGGTATCTGTTATAAAAAATTTAAAAGGAGAAAACAAAAAAATTACTTACATTCATCCTTATAACTTGAAACGAACTGCATATGATACAATCAAATGTTTTATTTATAAACTTCGAAATGACAAATACAAATTTATAAATTTCATATGAATGAATGCCTAATCTTAATATTATAATTGTAAATAATTTAAATAAGTAATATTAAATTTTGCAATAAATAATGGATGAAATCTCCCGGTGACTGCTTTATTATTATGATTATAATCAAAATAGCACATGGTTAATTTCATTAAAACAATATTTGTGACGCTGAAGATAAACATTTTTTAGATTCTGAACGGTGTGATGGAATCTTTTGGTTTTAAAATGATGTGTTTTTTTTTTTTTTTTTTTTTTTTTTTGTGTCTGACGACACCTTTTTTGGCAGTAAAAATGCTTAGATTTTCTCAAACAGCAACTTTTCGGAAATAAAAGTGAATGTCTATGGTACTTGGGCAAGTCAAAAATCCAACTTTTTCAATATTTTTTAAAAAAAATCGAAAAAAACGATAAAAAAATTACAAAAAAAAACGGGAAATTTTACGCAAAATCACGATTTTACAAAATACAATTTTTTAAAATGCTCTAACTCGAAAACGAAAAACCATAATAACTTGAAATTTTCACTAAATCTTTATATTGACATTCTCTATACATACTTAAGTTTTCAAAGTATTTTGTCATATTTTGACCTATTTATAAACAATATAAATTTTTGATTTTTGTACGTTTTTTTTTTAAAATATCAATAAATTTATTTGGCTGTCCAAAAACTCTTGAAAATGTATTAAAAGATTAATTATAAAATATACTAATAGTAAATAAAAAATATCGGAGATCGTTTCACTCAAATTTTTTTTATAAACCCATGAAGTTCAAATTTGTATAAAATATGTTAAAATCGCGATAATTTGAAAGTTATTTTGTAGTTGAAAATTCATAAAAATTTTTTTGTTTATACTTAAAGTTCAAAATTTTAACACTAGATTGTTCATAAGGTAATCTTCAAAAATATATAAAAAAATTTCTACCAGACTTAAAAGAAAACATTTTATGACTGTTTGAAATTTAAATTTTTACGAAATTGCATTATAATTCTATTTAAATATAAAATACTATATTATTATATACACATTTTAAACAAACATATGAACTCCGTTCGGAATCGTAATTCGTATACAATGATATCTATCATTGCATTCAAATTTAACAAATCCATTGTAATAATTACCTATCCTATAAACGAGGAGCACTCCACCCCCAACTGTACAGCAATGTGAGGTCCATCCGTTCTTTTTTCTTTTGATTTTGCTTTATCAGTGTGTGGGTTTTCATCAGATGTATATATTTTATATTTTGTTAGTTACGATAAACCGAGTTCAGTCTCTTTAAAATGATTTTGGTTTACCAGTGTGCGGTAACCATATGTGTAACGGACGTAAAAATTCTGATGTTTTAAAAAAAAACATCCACTGTATGCACGTTTCATTTTTACAATAATTATAAAATTATTATAACCAAAATGTCGGTGTACAAAAAACACGGATAAATCAGTTGATATCATAATATTTAAAACCCTGCGAGTTCAGATATTCTCTAATATAGCACGATTTCACCACAAGCATCTACGGTTTTTCTGCAGTGCAAACTGTACGAAACCACTCTGCACTATTTGCATAATAATAATTCATAATACGCATTATAATAAAGTTGAACTCTGGTATAGTATGTTCATTACGAACAATAGAAATGCAAACACAAAAGATCCCACTTATGTTGATGCGACTTGCCATAATCCATGTTCTGCAATGCATGCGTGCCTACAATATATTATATACCTACATTGTTAATAATAATTATGTAGTAATCGTCTCCGATAGATATAGTAATTCTAAACAGCTAGAATGTGTTTATTGAATCCGCTAGGCGTCGTTGATTGAATACAGTCGACAACGACGGGTTTTTTCGGTATCATAATGGGACCGGGTGTGAACAATTAATATTTGAATTAATTAAATTTTTTCGAGTTGTTTGGGAGGACCTGCATTTTGTTTTTGACGCGTCCAATTTTCACCCTAACAACTTCTTTTTATACAACACACCTATATTATGTACATTGAAATATAATATTATTGTACCTAACGTATAAAATATGTGTGTCGTTATAATATTTATAAGTCTCTAATGTATTTTCACAAAGATGATTTAACTACCTGAATAAAATGGGCGTTGATAAAACAACTCGCAATTATATCTATTATATTAATTTGTGACCGTATTTTGAAAAAAACCCAAAGGGGAGTAATAATTAAATTTTCCATTAATTTGCATCTCACAATGTGACGAAACCGCTTTGACGGGATATAATATTGTTCTGTGCTCTGCTATTACAACCGACAAAGGGTAGCATAAAAATATGATATTGATTTTATTTTGTGTTTTCTTTCGAACGGAATTTTTATTGTTATTTTTTTTTTATCACAGCAAAACACACTCGTTAAAAAGTACCAACATCTTTTGTACTAAAACTGTTTCAATCGTTTAGAATCAAAATTACACGTGACTATACTATTGTTACAAGACAATGTTGATTTTTCTTTTCAAAGTTTAAAACGTTAGTTTAATTGAACATGAACACTGCAGCGCGAGCAGATGAATAACATGTATTGTGAATTTTCACAATTTCCATTTAATGTAATAATGATTACACGAATGAGTCATATTTTTTGGTATACAATATAACATTTGTTGACAGATCGAAACGCTAATCTTGAACCAGCCGACTTTGCACATACCTGGTATCACACATGAATATTTATTTTATATGATGATGTTTTCTTAGTTGGTGTACTCATATTGATAATGATAATTTATCGTTCTAGCTATGACGTCAATATGACAGTCATTGACTACGGCTGCACTCGAGCGGAGATGTGTTCGTATTTTTGACATGGCTAAAAGAAACAATACATAATATATTATTATATCTATGACTTGACGGATCCATATCCACGACAGGCATGTATCTAAAATGATAGGGGTTGAGGTAACCCTTCATGCCAAAATTCTTCGATACCTGGCTATTACAAATGGAAATCCTTTGTCCTGTATGTAGATAAATAAATACACTTATTTCGATAGTTAAAAATACAAGGTTTTTATCCCTTCATTTCAAACATTTGAACATCGTATTAAAAGTTATCTATTATTATAAAAGGTTATAGTTCTCGGTGGAAAGAACAATAGGTATTTATAAATCTCTTTCTCACTCTCTCTCTCTCTTTCTTTCTTTCCCCCCACCATTGACCCCAAATAAAATTCTGTATTTTTGTACCAGATAAGCAACATCGTAGCTGAAATGGGTCAGTGGCTCGTATATTATCATAATAATTGTGGGTATGCCGTTCGTTTGTACAACGTCAAAATGTCCTTTATACGCGTGCGCCAACTGATTACAATTGTATACCCTTAGGGTGGGATCAAACCCGATTTAACCGCACCATGACAACACTGATAACCGTTATAATATATCTTCACCAACTGAGCATGTTCGTTCGCGTTCATCATGACGAACAAAATTAATTGTACTGTGGAGTCGGATGTGTTTTACGTCCGTAATCGCTCCAACACTTTTTATGGATATGACCAGCAAATTAAATTTTATTGACAATACAATACTTAATGTACACGGATATACTTATATATCTATATATCAAAAACTGGAAATGAAAATAAAAGGTTACTTTGTTACAGATTGGCTTCTAAACTACTTATTCAATCGTCGTGCAGTTGTTTGTAAATTAAAAAGAACATCACAAAGCCGGTCTTAGGCATAAACACCATTAGAAAAGTCAAACGGATAATTTGTTAGTGGGCTTCTCTTCAGAACCAGCAAATCCCATGGCAAAATTTAAATTTTAGCTGTCATAGGAACACCAAACATTTTTATTTTTTAAAAATAATACAATGATAAAATAAAAAAACGGGTGAACCACGCTTTGCTGTACAGTTGGGTGTGGAGTGTACCTCGTTTATAGGATAGGTCATTATTACAATGGACTTGTTAAATTTGAATGCAACGATTATATACGAATAACGATTCTGAACGGAGTAAATATGTTTGTCTAAAATTTGTATATAATAATATAGAGTTTTATATTTAAATTGAATTATAATGCAATTTCATAAAAATTTAAATTTAAAACAGTCATAACATTTTTTCTTTTAAGTCTGAAAGAAATTTTTTTATAGATTTTTAAAAATAAACTTATGGACAACCTAGTGTTAAAATTTTGAACCCTAAGTATAAACACAAAAAATTTTATGAATTTTCAACCTCAAAATAACTTGCAAATTATCGCGATTTTAACATATTTTATACAAATTAGAACTTTATGGGCTCAAAAAAAAAAACGATCTCCGATATTTTTTAGTTACAATTAGAATAACTTATATTTAATCCTTTAATACATTTTCAAGAGTTTTCGGACAGCCAAAAATATTTTATAGATATTTTTAAAAAAAAAAACTTACAAAAATCGAAAATTTAAATTGTCTATAAATAAGTCAAAATATGACAAAATACTTTGAAAACATAAGTATATATAGATAATGCCAATATAAAGATTTGGTGAAAATTTCAAGTTGTTGCGGTTTTTCGTTTTTGAGTTAGAGCATTTTAAAAAAATGTATTTTGTCAAAACGTGAATTTGCGTAAAATTTCCTGTTTTTTGTAATTTTTTATCGTTTTTTTCGATTTTTTTAAAAAGCATTACAAAAATTAGATTTTTGACTTGCCAAGTACCATCTACATTCACTTTCCTTTCAGAATTTAAGCAAATCGAAGCATTTTTACTGCCAAAAAAGGTGTCGTCAGACACAAAAAAAAAAAAAGTAAAAAAAAGAACACACATCATTGTAAAATCAATAGATTCCATGACTCCATTCAGAATCTAATAAACATTAATAGATTTTATTCACTTAGTTATCAAGGTGATAGGTCTATGATGTTGATCATAATTATTACCGAACAAATTAGGTAATTTTTTGTATTTTTCTATTTTTGTTTCATATTTTTGCAATGTAAAGATGGATTTCATTTTTCAAACAAAATCATAAATCCTCAAAGAAATAAAAGAAAAAAAGGTGTTGAATGAATAAATATGGAAAAATATACTCTTAGCTCGAACCACTGAAGCTATGGGTATGAAATTTCGGTAGTTTCATTTTATAGAAACTCACTAAGAAACAACAAAACGTTCTTCTAATGCTTTAGATGTGTAATAAGAAGGGAATTTAAAAAAGTTGGCTTTGCCACCTCGGTCAAGATTGTCCCATGCGTGCGAAACCTGGTAACTCAGCTATAGTATATTATGTTTGTTTAAAATAATAAATATGATACGTATAATATAATAATACATGTATATATATTAATCTATGTTGTATTGTTGTTGCGATTTTTATACAAAACAGGTAATGATAAATATATTATTTTAATTAACTTATGATTG
Source organism: Chaitophorus viminalis (assembly GCA_025469195.1). Classification (NCBI taxonomy): domain Eukaryota; kingdom Metazoa; phylum Arthropoda; class Insecta; order Hemiptera; family Aphididae; genus Chaitophorus; species Chaitophorus viminalis. Next base: position 51,386 of record JAIPRK010000749.1, on the reverse strand, counting down.
AAAAGTATTTATGGTTTTCAAAATCATCCATTGAAAATAGCGAAAACGTTAATAAATAACAGATCCAAATACTTTGAAATTTAAAATTTAGCCTACATTAAGTCTTAATCTAATTAATAATCATATTTAACATATAGAGTACATGCGAAATTTTGTATAGCTATATATATAAGAAACAATATTTACGTAAAATATTTAATGTTATGCATAACAATGGTTCGAACTAAGATGGTTTCAAGTTGAAATGAAAATTGATCACTTTCATTACACCCCTTAAATTATGTCCCTGGTACTGACATATTAATTTGTGGTCATCAAGTTCTAAAATGATAATGAACCTATTAAAAATTATAATTGATTACTTTTCCCTGAATTTACAAACTGAACATTTTGTTATATTATCAAATGTACCTATTATAGAGAGCATCATAGAAATAAATTAATAAGTAATTTTTCTAATTATATAATACAATTTATTTGCATTTATGTAAAATATTTATTGTTCATTTTTTATACATTTAATGTAAGTACTTACAAATTTTAAACACATTTAACAATAGGCATATGTGAGGATTTATATTATAATTTAAGCATGATTGACATGAAAAAGTAATCACCCAGAGGCAACTTTTACGGATAATATATGTAAAATATGAAATAGTATTAACAATAAAAATATAAAAACTATAAGCCATTTTTAAAAGTAGGTATACGTAAACGTAACTCTAAGTCTTTTGAATCATTAGATGGCTTTCCAGCTAACAAAATGTCTACATGATTTATTTAAATTTTCAACGAAAATAACAAGAGAAATAGTGCGTTAAAAAATACAAATTAGTTTCTGTAAGCGAATTGAATCTAAAATATGCGATGCAAAACATTCATAATAATAACCACTTGATCAATTATTCTTCTCCCAGTAATCTGATACCAACTTAACAACACAATATTATTTTTACAAATTAAAAAGAAGAAACTTATATAATATTTACTATGTGAATAATAACCAGTGGAACTGTAGTTTGTATTGCAGACCCTGTAAGTATAGGTGCATAGTACTCGAGTAGTCGAGTGTGAATAACTAAACAATAAGTAATTATACATAATATATTACTCTGAATTCGAAATAAACTAAACTTGGGATGCTGCTACAGCCTGCAGACAATGGGCCAAATAATTGGAAAACTGTTTCTCATTTATATACATCAAAATATTATGAATTATTATATGTGGTGCATTTAATTTATATTTATATTCGATTTTGTATTTACATACATAACGGAAGGGACTTCGAAAAGGACACAGGTAAATTTTTTATATCTAAAATATATAATATAATATACAGGATATTCTGGGAGATTAGATGACTAAGTCATTTTTCATGTAGATAATCATCCTTCAATACAAACAATGTGATTAAAGCCGGTAATTCGGTTTATTTTATAATCAATTTCACTAAGGAACATAGAACGAATTAAAATATTTTTAGAAATACTTATTATATTTTAAATTCTAAAAATGTCATTAAAATAATAAAAATGATCTAAAATATTTTTCAGTCCTATTGTTTGTGTTCGTTCAATTCACCGAATATGTGAGATGTCACAACTTCAAAAATACGTCCTTTAAACCTCTTAAAATATTGTTGGGGGCCACTATAATACTACTGTCTTATAAGCTCTAAATATAATCTAAATTACTGGCATACTGAGTTTTAGAAACACTGAGCACTTATGATTTAATCACTCAAAAAACTCACCACATTGAAGTCTGCGCACGTCTAAGGTGTGCAAGTTAGACATAACCTATAATCCGAAACAGAAGTTTAATAATATTGGTCATGATATTCTACAAATAAATATTGTCTTAGTAATGAGAGTTCATGAATATTAAATTATTTATTTTAATTCTTTAATAATTAATGGAAACCAAACATGGCTAAGATTATTTACTATACGAGTAATATCTTAATATCTAAATCGACATGATCATTATTTTATGAACATGACGGAATTTAAATTAATGAGTATCTATAAACTTTGAGAAAAATAGAATTACAATATTATTAAACATAAGCCTTCCATAAATTTCAATAGTAGTTTACAAGTTGCAAATAGTCTAATAATTAAGTAGATAAGTTCCCAAAATAAGAATTATACAAAGGATCTCAATTAAAAATACTTAACTTTTCCTGTTTACTATGCAAGATTCTATAATAAATTTTAAAAATAACTTTTAAGCTTAATTTAAAGTTTAAAAAAAAAAAAAAAAAACTAATGAATTAGACAAGAATCCAATGCTATTCAAGGAATCCGTCTTTGAATTAATTTAGTATATGTAAATTGATAAATAACTTCATGAAGCTTTTAATAGTTGAATATATAATTTATTTCGAATAATATACATGATTAAATGTCTCACTAATAAAAATATTCATTAAATATCAAATAAATGGTATTAATTATTATAGTAAAATTAATTCATGTTCATCAATTAAATTGCCTTAGAATAATTTTAAGATTTAAATAATATTTGATTATAAAAGTGCACTGCTAATAAATCGACTAATGCTTACGATAATTATAGTTATTAATTATAATAGTTGTAATTCGTAATTATCAATTTCGTATAGCAAAATAGTAATGTAATTTTCGAAAAAAAAAAATGTCCTGCTAGACTACATCATATGCTTGTTTCGTAATTATATGCGTTTGTTATATTATTACATATAATAATTTGAATTTAGTTATAATATTTTGACCTAGTATGGAAATTAATAAATTTATGTAATGCAATATTTATATAATACGTATAAGTATTTAATAAAAATACGACATCATTATGTGACTTGAAAACCGCAAAATAAAAACTAAAATCGATAAAATGCGTACTTGATGCGTCATAAATAAACAAATTAATCACACCTTAAAATAACGATGATTACATAAAACAATTGCATTATAATGATTATATAATAGCTTGCAGTAGACATATTCTAAGCTTGTTTTTGACAATATTCGCAGTTAACATTTGTAAAATCGGGACCTATATTGGGAGTGGGTTCGTGAAAATCGTACCACAAAAAATATAATCGAAAAATAGAAGCGACGTTTCGTTGTAAACATTATCGGTTGATTTATTAATTTATTATAATAAACATTTATATCTTTGACAGTTGTTATTAATATGTATTGTATATTAATACGTTAATATGTGCCAACTGTTGACTATCGGCACGGGTCCGGAGATCCGTTTATTTACATTGTACACGATTTATAGTTACTTATCGTCGCGTTGAATCACCCACAAATTTATACATAGTTTATTGATGTTTACAAATTTAACGTTAACGATATCAGATAAAATTTTTGTCTGCATAAACAGCAATAAATTGAGAACATTTCAAAATCCCGACCGTTTTAACGGGGCAATAATGTATAACGACTCGACGATCATAAATCACATTATTAGTTGTATTATATTGTCTGTTGTTATTACGGATTGTTCATCGTGTAAAATAACTGTGGAGAACGTGCTGCGGTATGATAACTATAAACGTTTCGAGTCATTATTATTATTATCCGAACAAAAATCGTACATGGTACAGCCACAATAGATCAAGGGTTGGCTTTATAATATAATTATATATTGACTAAGCACACAGTAGCGTGATTTTCTGTCCCCACGCACAGAATGTTTGTTATATTATTTTATTTTTAACGATGAACGTGTCTTTTTACTTATATATATATATATATATATATATAATGAATATGACGCGCGTATAACTCGATGGCACGCCATGCCTGTACGATAATCAAAACCAAAGAGCAGCGAATTCAAAGAAAAAATTCAATAAATAAAATTCAATGCTCCGAGAACAGCACGAATCGAATATTATATTATTATTCCAATACAGTGGATGTATATACACACACGAGATTGTACTCGTGAGAGGGTATTTTTCACGTCAGCGAACGTACACAAAGAAAATCTGGAAACGAACTGCACAGGAACAATTCGCAAAACTCTATTCAATCATAGAAATAAAATTTTTCCTCTCTCTCTCTCTTGAGTCAATATTCAACGGTAGGCATACACGTATGTACGGTCGATGGTTATTGTAATGGTTAGCAAAATAATAATATCATGCCGTACTTAATATATTATTATTATACCCGTATAATCACGGTCGATGTATTTTAATTATAAACCTACTTGGGAATATTATGGTAATAAATACCGCAGCTTATACCACAAAGGTAAATAAGATTATAGCTCAAACTCGTTTAAGATCTCGGAAAAATAATACTGTTTAAAATATGTTTTCCGCGTGGATTATATACACGAGGTACGCACGGAATTCGTATTAAATATGGATACAAAATGGTCAGTTAAATTTATTCGATTTCAAAAGGTTTTTTTGTTTTACACGAGTAAAAATATGTAAGTGAATTTTTCAAGCTTTGAAACTTAATTTAAAACCTTTTATTTTTTGGTTATCTTTATAAAGAAAAAGAAGTTGCCACAACTTCAATACTAAAAATGACGATACATGCGTAAATTATATTAAAGGCCGTTTGCTTACACACAATAAGACAGCTGTTTATTACTGTTAAAAACAGAATTACATCATAATATGGAACAAAGGCGACATTATCCATTTTATCAGTGAATACAATTCACAGTAAATTTGCAAGGAGTTGTAATCCGATTTCCATATTTTCCTGCAGTATCGTGAATATTGTTCGTGGACGAATGTAAAAAAATAACGTCGTTAAACTGAAAATATTTAAAAACTTTCGTCTTGCAACAAGTTTCAAGACTCCGAGAACGATAAAAGAAAACATTAAAAAAATACTGTTTCCCAGTTGAACGAAAAAACAGTTTTGTTCGAGAAAGTTTAATAAAAAAAATAAAAAAAAACCTTTAGCAGACTCGTCAGAACATATTATGATACCTATCATAATATGGGTTGTAATAATAAAATATTTATGATTACTTTTCCGCATAAAACAGATTCCGTGTACACTTATTCGATTATTTCACTATTTTCACTGCAGGTTTTGTCGTGAACATATATTATAGTATGATCGTTGTAAGTAGGTTGATAGTGCATGCAACGAGACGGCGGTAAGACTTGGGAAAGACAAATCGAACATTTTCATAGGACAACAACCGCGTAGACATCGCTGACCGAGGAGTAGAGTGCAGTGAATACGTCATTATCAGTCGGTTCATGTGCAATATATCCATGCATGGGGTCGCGCACAGGGATTTAATCACGGATGCGCGACAATATATTATTAGAATCGTTAGATAATGATAATTACGATAATTTAGCTGCACGTCAAACGGGGATGTCTACTTACAAGCCAATGCACATTTTACTATTTGTAGTTATTAATATTACTATAATTATTACCTATATTCGTAATTGTATATTCGGCTCGTCATTTATAATAATAACATGCCACGTTCTCTTATCTATTTTCATTTTCTGTATAGTTTTCTCCGTCACCGTGACCCTGTCAGAGCGTATATTACTGAGCTCATGCCGTACTGTAGAATATTTTACATTTCCGATGAAGTCGCACAGTATTAAGCGTAAAGTCAGACAGAAATTTCATTTAACATTCATTAACGTACAGTACAATACTTTGATACATATTTTGGCAGCGTTTCGGTACAAATGGGCATACGAGTCATCCGCACCGATACGCGATCTTAGCCCATTAACTTTTATACGAATAGACGGTCCTACGGATGTAAACCTACGGCTGCAAGTGGTGAAATGTATTCAGTGACTCCGCAGAACGGCTTTGATAAACATTTTATAACGTTTAAATAATACATGCCAGCTTGTTTTCACCGAAATGCGTGTATTGACGAGATGTATACATTCAGTGATCATTAATCGCAATGCGTTTCTACGTACAAATTCGGTGTTCCGAATACCTAATTTGCGTATTTCAATATTATGTTGCTTTGTGAATTGCAACCTGGTCATCTGCGACCCACTTCTTTCAAACTCAGACTAAATATTATTATTATTATTATGGACCAATGTATTGTTATAGTAAAACTGGTGTTTGTTCGGATTGCGCAACATTTATAGGAATATCCAAAACTATTCGAATATATGTTGAATATTATTTTAATAGCGTAGTATAGTTGTCATTGTCTCAGTCACTATCAAAATGAAATGCACTTTAACTAAAGATTAAATCAGATATTCACTAGAAACAATATCTGTTATACACCTATACTAGAACAATACTAGAATTATTAGTAAAGCTGATTTTATCGGGTGACACGTTCCGCATGTTCAAAGCTATTGTACAGAATATTAGCAAATAACAGAATCACCAAATCTGTTCTATATGGCTACTATAATAGTCATTTTTCTAATCTGCCATCGCTGTTTTCTCGTTTATGTTTTTGTATTGATTCAGTTATACCGCGAAATATATTAATTAAGTTCCAACACATGGACGAAATTCGTCAATATTATAATATACGATAATGCGTTCGAAAAAAATACAATAAGACTCAAGCAACCACATTGTTATTAACTTTAAAGCAAATTATTTCTTAATAATATTATTTTCATTGAACGGCACAGACTTGCTTTTTCAAAATATTAGCATATACTTTTGTGTGCTAACGCGGTTTTTTTATAGGAGCATCCATTTCCGTATACGATCACTAAAGCAAGAACTAACTAACTCCATTATTAATAATTAGCTGGTCATATCTCCAGTTAACGCCATATTATATAGATCTCTGTAACTCATATACCTATTAGTAATGTAGTACGACTTGAGCAACTTAAAAGTTGGTTAACTTGCACGAAGATAGGGGCAGTTTTTTTTGATTTTGTGGCTCAGTAAGGTCAAAATGTCACATGATGGTGTAAGTCTTTTTTATTGGACGTTCAGTGATAATCGTATGTGACTTAGCTATGTTAACCAAAAATGTCATAACAAAAGATCCAATTTTATTAGTGTTGATGAATCGTAGTAATATGACAGATTGTAATATTATGTGCTTTGTAATCTGTGGTAAAATTATGGAACCGCTTAAGATTATAGGAATACGGGTATATTCTAGTCAGTTATGGAGTGTGCAACACATACGCTCGATAACTTAATTAATAAATTAATTTATTATACTTAAATGATTATAGTAGGTATTAAAATTATAAAGTATGAAATAACAGGAAAAATTTGATACTTAAATCGAAAATATTATTAAAAACTAAAAGAGGAATAACAACATTGTTTATTTTAGTTTATTTAATTTAATTTATATTAAATAATATATAACAATAAAATTCAAAATGTGAAAGAGTTGACGATTGAAGAAAATCAAAACTCTTTTCAAAGATCAAAGATTTAAAAATCAAAACATTTTTCCCATTTAAATTTGTACATTATCGTGTTCGTTACAAACGATGTAATAATTATTATACGACAAGCGTAATAATATATTTGTAAGTAGGTTATCACGTAATGTTTTCTGGTGCTTGAAACCGAATATATAAATATACTGCAAGGAATGGCAAATGACGTGCAAATTATTTTATGACACACAGTTTGAAAAAATAAGATATATATATATACGTATAATAAATGTTATGCGAACTGTTCATTTATTGACATAATATGCGTAAATCAATTGCCATTTTGTGTGCCATAATGGATATTATATTTTTTAAAACAATCCCCATATAATATTTCCATAACTGAAAGGCTCTCTGTAATAACCAGATAAGTCCACATTTTTCAAAATCGTTTTTTGGCCATTTTAAATTCAGTTGTTTCCCCCTTTCAGGTGTATAAAAGAACAAAATAAGTCCAATTATTGTTTACAGAGATATACAGTAAAACCTCATCATTCCGGACCTCATTAGTCCGGACTTCGCTTAATCCGGACAGCTTTTATAATACGTAAATAAACCGGTCATACGAATATTACCCTAGTTTTCATCTACTAAATACTATGTACGTAATGTATATGTATGTAATGATTATATGTATGTAATACAATTATGTATGTATCTACTATTTTTTTAGGTTTAATAATATACGGTTTAGAAAAAAATATGCAATACAATTTTTATAAATTTATAATTTACGATTATTATGTTTAATCCGGGTTTTCATTAATTCGGACAACCTAGAGCCCCAATAAGTCCGGGTTAATGAAGTTCTACTGTAATGTAAATAGACTTATATAAATTGAAATTTTACGAATAAAAACCCAGATAAGTCCGGACTTATTTGGGTTTTACACTAAAATGGTTATACTATATACTATTATTATCAGCAAATAATAAGATAAGTCTTTGTTTTCAGGCAAATATTTTAATTTATTTTGTAATGAGCCACAATTTCAACTTACGCATGAGTATTTAAAACTAAATATTAATCTCAGAAATAGGTATAATCATTATAAATTTTGTTTGACTATGTTACTCTTATATTTTACCTATACATTGAAAATCAAAATTACTTTGATCAAAATTAATATTTTATTTTCAGCAAAATATCAGATAGTCCGACTGTTTGTAACATTAAATATATTTTTAAGTTGGTAAACCCTTTTTTTTACAACTATTATATTCAAAAAATAAATTTATCTGCATATTTTAATAATATAATTAGTGTAAAATAATTATTTTTGGTGTTTTTTTAAATTAATTGTTAAGAATTTTGGAGCTCCTGTACAATTTTAAAAAATGGACTTATCTGATTATTGCAGGTAACCTTTTAATTCACCGCAAATGTGTTGTTCCTTCACTCTTCCTCTTCCACACCACCTGAACACGACGTTAAATCATTAAACTTAAACAAATGAAATCACTTCTTATTTAAGACCACCCGTACACAATGATTCACCGCGGATTCACTGCACACATTCACATGAGCTCCGTAAAGCTAATATTCATCGCCCCTATATTGCATTGCTATTATTTGGAGGAAAAAGTTCCCAAGCAATATCACACTTCTCGTCAAATACGATTCATCCGACCTCGTACGATAAGCAAGCACCTATATCGGTGTCAATATGTTGAAACGGTTTTATCGCAACAACGAGATTTACGGTCATAATCTCTATACTTTCGCGTCAAGTTGACCGCAACAGACAAGTGATCCAACCGTGAACTTTTGTTATCGTCTCAAGTTAAGACTCTGTGTAACCGTTTACTGGTGTACATCGACCATCTGTCACGAAGTTATATTATTCAGACGTTGGTCCAACGAGACAGTAGAACTGCACAGAAACCAAATATTTTCATAGCTGATCACAACCGCTTTATAAAATAATTAGTATGAACATTGTACAATCTTATTCGTAAAACGCGACGGAATTATTTAAAAATGGAATAGGATTTTGTAAAAAATGATAAATATTTACCAATAACAAACAAAAAATATATATTAAAACAAAAAAAAAAATCACTTTACCAGTAAGTATACATTAAAAGGGTTATTCAAGATTTTTTAATTTTTTTGGATACAACATCACAAATAATGAACTTAACGTCGTATAAAATAGTTTTCGAGTGAAAAATAACATTTTGTTTTTATTTCACAAACAAACTGGTCAGTTCATGAAAAATATTACTCGATGCAAAATTTTAATGTCCGATTCACGAAAATTTATCCACTAAATGACATTTTTTTCTCATTTCATAAAATAGAAAAGAAGTGGTTCAATTTCATAGATGAACGATATTACTAAGTGAAAGTGACACATATACTCTGTACATATTATGTAATTAGACACGGTCGGAATCAAAAATATTCTCTTCGGGGACAATGTTAATAAAATAGTAAAATGTAATATTATGTAATGACAACAGAATAGATATATAGTGGTGCCCATAGTAGTAATAATAGTAGTATAATGTATAGCGTTATCCCCCCCCAGCGATGTCAGCAAATTTAATTATGAAATCGAGAACTGGATACTTGCACGTGCCACGCACCCTGTCAGTGTGTGGTCAACCCGAATCAGTGACACGTATCTCTGATAAATACACACACATTTATATGATATAATGGCAAAGCTATTTTTGGAACACGCCACCGCCATAGCCGTAGGTACACGACGTCAGGTTGGATAAAAGGATAGTTATTAATGAATATAGAATATGGCGAGAATAATAATTATTTCGTACAATATGTATGAATAATATTAATATAATACTAGTGACCTCAAAATACATTTATTTATTTATTTTTATATTCATAAACATGCGATTAAAGAATTTAGATCATATCAGCGCACGCTTAGTTTATTTTTTGCCGAAGTTAAACATAATGATAATGTATAATATTTAATATATATTCGTTAACTACTATCAATGGGTAGCCGAACAAATTCCGTATTATCTAGACAAAAGATGATTGGTAGATCAGCTCTTACGTCTCTCGGTCTATCCCTAGTTTAGTATTTTTTTATTTTTTTTATTGTATCTGATATGGCCACAGCAGTAAACCACGACATCGTTTTAGCAATTTTAATTTCTAGATGCACTTATAGAATATTTACTAGAACGAAAAACTAGAATAGCGTGAATAATTATTAATTGAATTTGACAACAACAAGTCTAGTTGAGTGGTAAGTGGATGACCAAAATTAAATCAAGTAACGATAATAATTATAGTAATAAAACGTACAATAAAGATGATGGTGTTCATACGTACCAGCAAACAAGTAATTGGAAATCGTAATCAGTGACATATTTTTCTATTGATTTTAATAGCCAGCTATATCTATATTTTCAATTTCATCCCAAGTAATAGGCAAAATATTATTTCGATTTGAAAAGGAACTGAACATTATATCTGAGTACATTACATGATATTATTTTGAAATATTTGAAACAAAAATAATAGAAGAATATACTTTTATAATGATAAGTAATTACTAATTAATAATTCTTGATATTTTTCTAATTTTTTTATTTTACTATAGTTTAAATAATTACGGTCATAGAAATGTTTTTCTTAACACGCAGTGACATTTAAAATGTTTTATATGTTTCTTCCTCTCAAATATAATGTTATACGTAAAACCTTTGCTCTTTGGGAAATTTTGATTTCAGTGCAGCCCTTATGAGTATAATACTGACCCACACGCGGCTCCTAATTTATTTGCTACTATAGAATCGTAGTGCGTGTATAAAAGATAAATTGCGTATTGATTTATTCCCCAAGTTTTCAAATCTAATTAAACCTCTTAAATACATCCTTGAAACTAATTTCGAATTTTAAAATATAAATTAATTTAAACTTCTACTAGGTACGTATATACGATAAAAGTCATAAAGTAGATTAATATCGTATTTAGTATTTACACACGTACTACGAGCATATTATAGGTATATTATTATGATACACCGGCATATACTTAGCACGGAAGACAAATGCTAATGATAATAATAATACATATTCATTGATAATATATTATCACATGGATGCAACTTTATTAACGTAAACGTACACCCGTGTTTCACAAGACATGATTGGTAACATGTATTATGTACTAGCACTATAGTCCATATTCTATAACATAACACATGTAAGTCTAATGTGTATTAAACATTGATGACATATTTCATCAGACTTAATAAGATAGAAGAAGGTATAGTATATACTTTAGGCAAACATAAATGTAATAATGTAATAATTCATATTTTGTTCTAATAATACACAACTGATGAATACTAAATAAATGTTAATACTTGAGTGACAAATAATATAACATGACATACCATGTTGACTCAGTTGACTGTCATAAGTCACCGTTATATTTATATTTATTCGGCTCAAGTAATAATATTTTATGTGTTATAAGTGAGCGTTATCAGTAAAAAAATAATACAATTGTTATGTATTTATTTCGTCCAATTAAAGTGCAACTTTACTGACTCAAAAGGAGAATATTATCTTTCCCATTCATTCACAAACTCGATTTAAATAGCATGTTCTCGTCCTCGGTTAAATAGTCATGCTTTTAAATTCAAGACAACCCATTACACGACTAAAGAGCTACAGTCTCTAGCCTTTTTGTAGCTTAAGTCTAATACAAATATTGTTTTTGTTTCAACTCATATTTTATATTATGTTTAGGCCAGAACTTTATATTTGCATAAAAACACTAACAGTCATAAAAATTATTTTAGGAGAAAAATAACCAAAAGTATTAGATAATTTTTTTTCTGTGTACCTAAATCATGTACGATAAATGATGATACATTTTAAACGTTTCTACGTGAAAACTGGTAAAACAAAATGTTTTATCACTCACTTAGAAACTGTGGTTATTTGCAATAATAAAACGCCGAAATTTACAAAGAAATTAACTTTTAGTTAACAATAAGGATTATGACAGCTACAATGTTGTTATCCTGTGCGATTACCAACGTCTGAGCGTTAACGGCATATTATAATATGCATAATAATTCCTAAAGTTCTTATCTACCGCCAAAGCGCGATGACTCTTCATTTCCGTCCGGTTTATATAAATTAGAGTTATTGCAACAAATCCGAAGTTTATAATGAGCTCTAGATCTGTTTTTGCAAATTAATATCGTTTCCCAACATTAATTTATTTTTATTTATGATATCCTCACTTACTCAGTTATTAATGATATCCTTAAGATAATAAACTTGTTTTTTTTCTTTAGTAGATATTTGATTGTAGAAAAAGTTAACATTTTTGTTAAATACGTTTTAAGTCAATAAAGAGATTTGTTCTTCTTTTATAATACATGAAGCTTTTTGAAAGTCTCCTTATAACTTTTATATAATATAAAACAATAACAAAATAACTATGAATCATTCATAAACTAAAGGAAATTAAGATCGATTAATGAAAACATAAATAAAATATCTTTGAGTAAATACACTTTAGTATGGTTAATAATATTTTGTGTTTAAAAAAATCTAAAAAACTATTCTCTATTGTATATTTTTACCATATATTTACCATATTATATTGTTATGTTTTATTGTAATCGTTGTGCTGTAATGTTTCGTAAATAAAAGCACTATGAAAAAAATCTAAGGGAATTTATACTTATTGTCTACCAGCTATCATTTTTTTTTCCTGATTTCATTTTACTTAAAAGCCATCAGTCAATAAATTTGCCCTTCTGTGCTCTATAAATATGTTATCTATATAAAACAAAACGACTTGATGTGGTGGCTGGATTATGATGGTAGAAAAACGAACGCAATACACATGTTCACATGGTTCACAGTGAAGAGCGTAAAAAAATTGTCACATTTTGGAGTAGGTACTGCTGCCACCAATATACATGTAATTACACATATTAATAGTAACATTATAATGTTTCACACATGATATTATTATAAACATAGACAGTAAATTAATATACAGTTGTAAAGTTTCAGGTGCAACTATACATATTATACCATCAAGCACCTCATTATATAGACATACGATGAGTGAAACTAACATAATATTATCGCACCCATGGATTACATTCATTACACATTATATGCACAGCCTGCCGTATTTACAGTACATGTTTTTCAGATAATGGGTTTCTAAGTTTTCTATATTATTCTACACATATTGTGTAGGTCTCAATATACATATATTAGTATAATTTCAATGGTTATACGTTATAAATTGAAACTGTACAGACACCTATATAATGTAAATGTGTAGATAAACAATTAATAATTTTATTAATTTTGCATAATATATTCTTCTAATTTATTATATTCAATAGAAGACTCAATTACCATTAAATTACAAGCACTTTGTTTAGGTAAATAAATAACTATTATCTATTTTTTCCATGTATAATAGATTACATATTGAAATACAAGGATATATGTCATAGTTTTGTCTTAAAATACTTTTAATTAACATTTTGCAACTATTTATTGATATTAATAATGAATGTTTTCCTTTGATACCGTGCAATTAATATATAATAAGTTATTATTATTAATGAAATAATGCATAGAGTACTGATAAATAAAAATGTACAAACGCCGCTTGAATTATCAAAAATGTACAAGAAATTTAATAAAACAAATAAAAATCCTGCGATTTGCAGTAAATATGATGTTGAAATGGAGATGATAGGATATTGTAATAATCTGTTTCTTAACTATTATTAGTATCAGTGTATACTCTTTCTTTACATAATATGTAATTGGGTTATTCGCTAGTTTAATCATTTAAATAAATAAATAAATAAATAAATAAATAAATAAATAAATTAGATAAGCGATCTCCATTTACAGAAATGTGGCAAACATTTGCTGATTACTATATAGATAACACTGATGAAAATTGTAGGATAAGCTATTATACATTTCTTTTACATGTAACTATTATAATAATAGGACTTGGAATCTAAAATATATATAAAAATATATAAAAGCATAATTGATAATGTTTGTATATTTTTTGAATTTTAGCTCTATTGTAAATTTTGTAATAATATGTATTTAAGTTGATTTATTTTATTTTTTCGTTTTTTTTTTTTTTTTATACTTCATTATAGAAAAAAGTTATGCTGCTAGATTAGAAAAATCTTCTAATTATTTCTATTTCATATTTTGTAAATGTCGGTATTTATTATTATTTAATAAATATATATACTATTAAATAATTAACAAAAAAAAAAGTAAATGGTTAAATCAATTATTGTTTTTTTTTTATTTGTTGCTATTTTTCATATTGCAATTATAACGCCTTGGTATTATTTAAATTATAAAATATTGCATACTTCAGTACTTTTAAACGCAATAAAATCCGATCCCCGATTATAATATACGATTATATGCGTGTACATACTATGATCCTTATTTTTGCCGCCAATGAAAGCTACTGCGACGTTACGAGTCTAAATTGAAAAGTACCCACAAAGTTTACCGTACGTGTTATATAAATCTATAACTGTAGCCCAACAGACAAATCCATCATTGCGTGGTCAGAACTGTCAGAATTGATCAGCAAGTCATTTAAAAACTCCACGACAATCTACAGTGACCAGAGACTACGAAACAATTCGACGAAAACTGAACGTTAACCGTGGAATGTATTATATCTCTAAAGCTCGGAAAACCTTGTTGGCTTAAAAATAAATTACTGAACATTTCATTGCTTCGAGAAAGAAATAAAATCACGATGGAAATAACATAACATAATTGACATGAATGTTGTTGTGGCTTACTAATACTTAGTATCGTCTTTAGGTGCAAATAGTCTTTGAGATCAGCATCATCCCACCTTATTTCTACCTATGATTGTCTTATTAAATTAATATTTTCTAATTTATAAATATATTAAATTTGTTTTATCTTTTTCGCTTGACGCGGCTTACGCACATAACACTACAAAAAAAAATTGATAATTTATTTGCATGCAGTGGCAAAAGTTATATATATTATATATATATATATATAATAACTGGGTATTTGGCATTTGAAAAATCTCAAAAGCAGTAGAGTGATATAACGCTACGTGATGGTATCATCGTGAATATATTATAATTTATAATTGATTCTTGTTTACAGTTTCGGAATAAAAGAATACGTCTAGTTATCGATTAAATAATGATACACTGTGCGTTAAACCAAATGTACGATTTAATGAAATCTATGTATTTAAAAACCGATAACGATAATGAGAGAGAAAGAGAGAAAGTTTTTAATTAATACTCGCATCTTAGATTATATAAACTGACTCCGTGTTTGTGGAAATCTTCGTAGTTGTCATGTGACAAACGCATAGCTGTTTTTTTATTTTATTCCCGTCTCTTACGTACATGAACACAAATATGCCAAAAGTTCACGTCACGGTAACATAAATTTATATACATCAACATAATATAATATACATATATAGAATATATGTACACATTAAGAAAACATTATTTCCATTGTTTTGAAAGCACTGTTCAAATATATTTCTTTTATATAGACTAACTGACCCAATAAATATTACATTATGCGTACATGTCATTTTTGATTAAAATGTACTTATTTTAGTATTATGTATTATATATTATACATGTGTAGTATGGTAAAGAAATCGCATGAAAAAAACCTGTTAATGGTTTTAAATTATTAAAAATGTAACGTATACAGTGATATTTCGAAATGATGAATAAATACTTTTAATACAAATACGGCAAATGTTCAATAAGTTACGAATCAGTTAAGAAGTGGTTATGAATAATGGAGTCAAAATGGTTCAAAATAACATTTTCTTACTAAACACTAATCTCGATAAAATTTTAGAGGGAATCGATGAACGCAGAGTCCTCCTTTCCTATATAAATGATCTTTTAAACAATTTGTGTTTTAGTGTTATTTCAGTACAAATACATTAATAAATTGCACATGTGTTAGTACATTTTTATAACATATACTGTGTGTACAATCATGTGTAGTACACAATACGGAGTGATAAGTTCAGTGTGACAATAGGAATGAAATAATAAAAGATCTATCTGAAAATTAATTATATAAATATCTCCTTCCGATGGTTTCCTCGAATATTCTACGAAGTACAAGATGAAAAAAAAAGCAAAACAAATGAAGCAGGAGTATAATACGCAGTATATATGCAAAACACGATAAATTTAAAACTTCCTTAGAATGAAATTCTAATCGCTTACTACATTTTTAATTGGTTAACTGATGTACAGTCATCCAAACTCATCCCTTACCAGGCTTACCACAAAAGAATAATAAATTGATAGCAAGTATAATTTCAAATAATCAATATTGAATTAATATGAACACCAACCAGCAGGTTATAACAAATTCCGATATAATTTTGTCACCACAGCATCAGCTATCAAAATAATTTGTTATGCCTGCAGCATATATTATATAGTAATAAATAATAACTTACAAATTTCATAGTAATCGTTTCCATAATGATTATATCATTGTACAGCACAGCGCCCTTACTACAATGCCCTCAGGATATTCGCTAGAGATGAGCAAAATCGGTCTTAGTCTTGCTTTGCTCATCATTAATATTAACACCGTTTTCAGATTTTCCAAGATGACCGATCTCTTTTACTGATTTTTCCACTTTATAATTCCTATAGTTGTATTAACCTTGTTGCGAGGCCCATTTTCCCAGCTCCCCGCTTCTAAATTTCGGGTCAAATCCGTTGCAGATTGCGTTTGTACCTAGTGTATACCTGATTACACTTCTAGTCCATTCGTACTCACTAATTTCAATAAAAGAGTAAAAAATAATTTTTCATTTTGTCTTTTCGTTCACATTGCCAATTAATGAAAAGTTTTGATGATTTAGATTTAGAATTTAAACTACATACTCAGTTGTTGCTATAAATACATATGATTATCTTGTATTATGTACAGTATGTAAGTACATACATGTACATTGCACATTATGTGATATGTATTTTTATACCCTCTCACATTTGTAAATTAACATTGGACCACTTCAAAAGTATTTTGTATTATAACATTTGTATACGGTTCGCATGCACGTATACTTGTTATTCCAGAAATTCCAGAAAAGTAAGTTCGTGGGAGACTTACATTCGTAGTGTTTTCATTTTATGGTCCCCGCGCGCTTACTAAAGTGCAACCCCCTTGCTTCGGGGTAGGGTCGTACATAATTTAAATGGAGACGAGTAATCCTTTTGTTTCACGACGCTTCCGTGCGTGCAAATATTTCACATGGAATTCTTGAGCTGTACAAGAAACTATCATACATAATAATATGTAAACTGCCTGAGTTATTACATGAATATGTGCTCCTTTGCGTGGTAAATGTACAAGTTCTTGCAGAGGTCTATTTTGATAATGCAATCAATACTTACAATATATTTTTACATTTCTCATGGGTAAACTATACAACTGGTTCCTATCGCTACCTATCTAAGTTCAATGGTAAATAACGAAATCAGACTTTGGAAGTACACAAGAAATATTTACTATAGTCGATAACCTCATAACGTTATATTATAACTTGGTGGTTTCGACGAATTAACGTTAAAAACTTTAGAAAGTCGTGAACTCTGCTTTAATTGAATCTTGCTCTGGCGAAACAGTTTTAATTAATTATCATCATACATTGATAAGTATCAAAGTCTATATATATATATATTATATCAATATCATAGTTTTGTTGAAACAGTTTTATATTGTTTCAATGTATACACACGCGTATTAAAGAGTGATATAAATATAGTTATAATTTACATACATAAATAATAATAAGGCAATAAAATAAAATGCTAAAGTAAGTGTCGTTTTATAATAAAATAAAAACCAAAAAATAATGGAGAAAAAAGTATAATGATCCCCAAAAAAATTCAACTTATTTACTAACCACCAAGTATTTTATCACGAACTATTTCATTAGACGACAATAGAAGTTATTTAATGATTAATTTTCCTGTTATAGCAACTCGAAACGTTTACTGTTAGGGTATTAGCATTTTGTAGATTTTTTTGTATAATTTTCGAAATAGTTTAATGAAAATTGTGCATAAATACTAAATAGGCACATGAAATTTCTAATTATAAGTTAAATCTACCTTATTACGAAATTTATTTATTCTTCTATATCATTGATTCTTAAAATATAAAATTATAAACTGAACCTCTTACACTCAATTTTTTTTTTTTTTTTTGAGAGAAATAAACATTGTTTCTTTAGTTTCGAGTTTAAAAGATCAATACAACTGCAATAATATGATACGCCTATCTTTATACCTCACGCGACCGGAGTGTCTCATTTATCGTTAAATGATTAAATAAATACTTTTTGACATAAATATGTCTTATGGCTAGGGGTCATTCTGTTAATTTTTCCGACACCGAGAATGTTACCATGATGCCATCGTCATGAGGGTATCGATATTTCCGACAAAAACATCGATATTTTAAAAAATCCATGTTTACCTGAATAAGTTATATAAAAAATTGTACCTATTTGAATGCCTGCTACAATTCAAGAGTGAGGATAGTAGTCAGAAAAAACTCTTTTAAAATGATAATATAATATTAAAAAACAAACATAATTTCTTGTATGTCGTGTCTTCTGTTATCATGCGTTCCAGAAATATACCAATTAAGTGTCCCGCTTGCGATGTCAAAAACGTTTCCACTGCTGACCACTTTACGTAAAACGCTGCTGTTTAGACGTTTTTGAGGTTATGTAATAATTTGTATTATAATGTTGTTATATGTCTGTGATTTTTGTAAATAAACATTCAACATCTATGATCTATGTAATATGTTACTCAAGTCTTAATTGTTGTAATGGAAAATTGGAAATGAAATATAACTTTTACCACGGTTGAAGCAAGATGGTTTTATAAATCATAACGAAACGTGTCTTTAGAAGTCTGATAGTATATATATTTTTTTACACTATATTTCTTTAAAAAAAAAAACTAAGAGTACCTACACTATATACAGATACATCGGTACATGTATGTATTGTTTCTACTGAATATAGTTGATGTATACATGTACCGATGTATCTGTATGTAGTGTAAATATTCTTATTTTTTTTTTTTTAATAATAATTATCTAATATGATGGTATTATCTTTTTCAGCGATAATACCTATAATACGAATTAATAAATGATCACTATTTACAAAATATTTTCTTTTCATTCTAAAATAACATAGGTCCTTTCCATCATTATTTACATATGACCCGATCACAAAATAAAATAAAGTAATTGAATTTAATTCAATATTTTTTCCTCTGGACAATGCCCTATTGTTTTGAAATAAGTATATAGAGTGTCAGTGAAGCCGATATGCTCAATGTTCATGTCTAACGCGCAGCAGTCAAGACCCTAATATAATATACTGTCTTTTTTTTTTTTTCTATTTACTATTTTATTTCTCTCATATTATAGTAATTATTTGCAAAATGATGTGGTGCCAGGATTAATTATTCCTGTCCAGTTCAGGCGCATATTAGTAAGATTACATTTTGCATTTCCGATATCACGGCGGTGAAGGGTTAATTGAAAAATACACGCGTAATAATAATATAGTAGTAAATTAAAAAGAGCACAAATTCTCCTGAACATAATGTACTCGGTCGGTGGTATTTTTTCGGAAGATTAATAAATTATCGAATCGTAATTAAAATACAATTTAAAGAATGTAACGCATTTTAAAATCTTTAACGGCCGTGACTAACAAATGGGGTTTTTTTTATAATTTACCAAACAAAACAGCAATAAAGAACGATTATAATTTGTTTTAAGATTGTTTGCAATTTTTAGCCGTACTTTTAAACCAGATCGTGAACGAATTCAGTCTTGTTTGCTAACTACGTACGTTTTTGATGCGTGTTATGAAAAAAGTTGATAGATTCCCGCCTGCAGTCACCGCTAAAATTAACCTCACTGTACACCAGTGATTTTTATTGGATACCTCTGTAGTATATTACTATTACGTTCCCGGTTAGTAGTATGTTTACGGTATACGTTACCACACTAGGTATTATACTTATATAAACAGCAATCAGTGTAATGTGTTTTTTGCACTACTAACCGCTTGCGAGGTTGTGGTGCGTGGGAAGCCGATAAGGTTGTTTGAACAGTTACCGGCTGAGCGTTCAAATAATAACTGCTGTACAATATACGGAAGAAGATAATATAACATTATATGCTCACGTACAACATATAATTATAAAAATTATTATTATTCATATGATTATATTATTGTCGTTTATATTATTACTCGTAACCATTGTGCGCGTGCCACAGATACCTACACATAATGAACTGCATTGGCAGACTGTTAACACTCAATACGTAATTATTGTACCAATCTATGATGTTATGACATTTAGATACTACCACCGTGGTGTATTACCATATACCAATAGTGGTATCTATTACATTATGCATATTATGTCCTGGATAAGTATGATATTATCATAAGAAAACAGAGGGCTCACAACCATAATGGCTGTTTGGTGTCGGCCGTTATCACTAGTTACCAATTTAGTTTATTGTATTCATCTATGGCGCGTGCCGACTTATATTGGAGACGATTACCGAATGATCTCAGAGCGCATATCGCGTGCAATAGAACATCGATTGTTGTTTTAAACGGATCCGACGGTCGTACGAATGCAATGGGAGGAGGGACCCCTTTTATACCTCTCCACAAGGCCACGTGTGTGTTCTTTGATGATAAATGGCCATGATATGTCACACATCAAGAAGTCTATAACTCGGGAACCATTCATTTGACCTACTGCTGCACTTGCGTCTCCTTCGACTTTGATCTCTTATTCGGTGTGTGTCCATATAGCGGTTTTGATTACGTCCATTTTTCGATATCGGTCCAGTGTTTACTGTATAAAACATCAGAACTCGTTTGTTTTCATGCAATGTATATATAGTTACTACGTTCCCGCGGTGTGTGGTGGCCTAAAAGCGTATTCACGTAGTATATATTGTAAACTATAATATCATGAAATAAAAACATTCTCGTCGCAATATCATTTGGATGTGTTAAATAAAAATTATGGACGGGAAACGTTTACCCGTAGTGATGTTCGATAAAATATAATCGATCATTTCACTGGCACTGTATTATATATTATGTGGTATAGTAATACCAATTATTTGGATAATAGTAAACCCCCCCCCAACCAATTTCTAATAATATCTCAATTCATTTAAACTAATTGTTTAATGAAATAATATATCTTAACTAAGCACTATTCTTTTACTAAACTAAAGTTTCTCTATACAAAACTGTAAGCAATTTTCATTTGCTCACTTTCACTTTATGTTTATTTTTATTTTTTGTTAGGGAGATTTTGGCAACGTGGCCATTATATCTCAACAATTATTTTATGAAGACTCAATTACGTGTTATAGTTTGGGAGGGGGTGGTAGCGGCATCTTCTCACCGAACGGCTGTGCCGCCCGGATACGAACCGGTGACCGTACGATTACGCACAGCCGCCTTATATTATACCGCTAGGCTATGACAGTACTTTATGTTTATATTTAGTGCCTAAATTTCTTATACCCGATGAAGATTATTAAATCAAAATCAATCGTAAAAATGTGCCCATATTATAAAATAATATACCGAGCCAGGAATTGAATTCTTATATTTTATTAATGTCTTTAGAATTTAGAATTTAAGGATTTTTAATAAATTATTTGTATATTCAATGATATGTTATTAATATCATAACATTTGAAAGCAATGAAATGAGTCACACTTCCACAATGATTTCAATTGGTTGTACTGGACAAAAGATACATCTTCTTTAATAAAACGTACTATTATTATAATACGGTTTGTTTATTTTTTCATACATACACGGAGTATATAACAGAATATAATAACACGTTAGATACATAATGCGCTGAATACACTCATTGATTTCCTGTTGTTATGTCAATAATTATTTTATACTCCATATTATATTGCACCGAAATAACAATTTCATTTAATACGCGTGTATCTGTTATTATATTTGTACACGCACGCATAATTCAGTGGATATCTTGCTTGTTGCAATTTTAGGGTTTTGTTTCGATAGCACCTAAAATAATGGTAACCAGTAACAACAAATACGTACCTATATATTCAACAATTGCAACTTTTCACGATTAATAATCCACCGTCGATATTGGTAATAACTAATAACCCTAATAATATTATGGTCATTGTCATAATTATTTTAGCAATTATTATGCTTATATATTTGGTTTAATATTTATACACTGACATATCGGTGTATGTTTGTTGAAAATGCACATAAATATGTAGGTTTAAAATAATGTATTTATATATTTATTCGTCGAGAAATGTTATATTTATTAAAATCGATATTAAAATAATGTTTTATCCGAGAACAAGTAATTTTTACTGTAATTTATCATTATATCTTATAATAATGAATTCTAATTTATTATCTCAAACAATGTACAATCAGTGAAAATAAATAAGTAGTGATAGTATAGAGGACATAGGTACCCATTCATATTTAATAAGGAAACATGTTATTAACTCGAGAGTATTTATCTCGCAAATTAAGTATACTAATTAATTTTTTTTTAATATTATATATTTTAAGTTAAGAAATCATTGTCAATTATAAAAAAGATATAGATACTAAATATTAAACATCTTACAATATACCATGAAACTCAAAAATATAAATAATTTTGAATGATAATAATATTTGTTTATTTTAAAACATAACGACATAAAAATTATATAATTATACAATACGCACATTTTGATAATATTATTTTTCAAAATGCCCATTGGTATTTTTTTTAAAAACGTGTTGGATAATTTTTCAAATCATGACACATTTTGTTTACAGCTCAAGCGAACCCTTTGTGTATTCGGTGCTGTAGGTGGATACCAATTACATATCATACACCCATAAGTCGTATTATAATATTATTATATCTCCATTAAGCAAAACACATCAAATGTGTTAATGAGAAATCACACAGTCTCTGAATAATATTTACCTCGCTTAATGTAATTATATTCCGAGCATTAATTGTAATTTATTACCATTGGTTCGCACAATAGAACTGATTAAAATCGATCCTCTTGGTGAATCCATAAAGAAATAAAATCTTTCTCACGTAAAAAATAATTTTCGCTTTAGATACATTTTTGATTTTTCATCCGTACCTACTTCCTTAATTTTTACGGTAACAACTTTCCTTCAGGTCATCAATAAAAAAAATACAATAGCAATGTACTTATATTATATATTATATTATTGTTATTATTATTAGGTAAATTAATACAAATATAAATATAATATTGGTGGTTTATGTTTCAATGTATCATTATTTGTATTGATTACTTTGCATTCATTACATGCGTTAAAAAGTAATATCTACGAATATATTGAAAACGACATATCCTTCATAAATTTTATTTCAAGAAAGTACAACACGATGCTATGAATTTCCAACTTAGAAAATGTTTCAATCGATCAAATACCATATCTACAACAATAATATATTATTATAAAATATTAGATAATCCATGCAAAAGCATATATTGTAATTTATAGATACAAAAAAAAATAATAATAATAATAATAAAATAAGTAAGTACAACAGAAAATTTTTCAGACCATACTTTTCAGTTTTCCGTGTAAATCTTTAACTTAATTTTATTTTCTTTCGGCCCTACTACATAAAACTACAAATGGTAAACTTTAGTTCATGTCGGATAAGATACACAATATAATCCTTTACTTCGAATGTATATCTGTACGGAGTACGGACAAGTTAAAATAAAAGCTTAAGGGGAATGTGAAAAATCTGAAAACCACAAAGGATATCATCTGGAAGAAGAAAAAAACATCATATGATCGCATGAGCAGTATTTTCCACCCACCTGACGTAATCGCTATATTCTTCCATTCAATAGCATTCTACCGATGACCATATTTTCGAGGACTAGAATTGAACACAGAAATCCCGAGAGACTACGTCAGCCTGCCCGCATATACGAATGACGATTGAATGTGCTACTGTGATTTACTATGCGGTCACCATCGAACAGAAATAACGTTTTTCACTTTTTTTATTCTCGCTCACCGCTATACTGCTAGGCAAATGTTGACATAAAAATAGCATCAATTTAAGTGTTATATCCCTCTAAATATAGAAAATAAGTGTATTAATTTTGGTAGTATATCGTTCATATCACAGAAAATAATAAGGTTGAAAAATATCAACCATTTACCACGAAAATAATGGTTTAAATATATACATTAGGTATACAATATATACATATTATTTACATGTTTATATGTACAGATCTAAATTCATCAAACCTTTCATTACCTATTGTATTACATGAATACCTGGCAGTATTTAAAGTTTATAAAATATTTCATATCAATGTACATTAGAGTAGGTAGGAATTATATATTGAAATCCTTTAACAAAGTACAGTGTTATAATTTTTAATATAAAATGTTATAAAATTAACAAATCAAGGTAATAAACCTGTGTAATTATGATAAAAATAATAATAAAAATAGATAAAAAAAACCCTATTTAATTTAAATTTTTTTTCTAGGGTCGAAGAAACTCTCTCAGCTTAGCAATAGGATGAAGCGTGTCTCAGTTATAGAATAAGTAATAGTTTCTATAACTTATACTTTTTGAATAATTACTTATGTATAAAATCGTTTGAGGATAAATTGTTATTTCATACATTTTCGTAAAAATTTAAATATCTGATGACGTTCATGAGAAATTTTTCTTGGCATTTTTGAAAACTATTGTTAGGTGATAAACTACTTTGAACCTCCTTAATTACCAAATAAATTCACTTTATTCTTAGAAAGGTTACCGGAAGTCGAAAATCGAAGCTTATAATTATTCCAAACCTAATAATAGAAAAAATAAACACACATCATTATAAAATCAATACAATCATCACGTTCAGAATGTAAAATAAGCTATTAAAATCAATGGAATAATTATAAATTGACTTGCTTTAAACAATAAATGGTAAACGTCATATATTATTAAAAACTAATGAAAACGTAAACATTTAAACACTAATATAATAAATAATTATTTTCACATTAAACAATTTTCAAATAAAATTAATTAATACTATACAATCTACCAAACAAAAAAAGGAATTCTCAGCATAAATAACGAATCTTTCTTCGCATAAACCTTATGCTTCAATAGTCGAAGATGACAAACATTTTCCTTTCTTGATAAATTCCTTTTTGTTCCAATACAACGATTAGGCACTTATCAAAGATCCATACATCCAATAATTATAAGACACTCGTATAACTATCAACTTCTTTCTATGTTAACTCAATATATTATTCCTTGACATAATAAATCAATCCTCTTATAATGAAATAAGTCTCGATTGTTACATAATTATTATTGTGAATGATAACCTAAATATTGAACAGTATATAGTTGCTTTAATTTTTACATTTAAATATTTAATTATAACATTTTATTATGAAATTATACTAAATTTTGATTTGAAGTAACCAACACATATAATATTCAATAATACTAAGATGTCAATAAAACCCACGATCCACGTTTTAAATGAATACGAATAGTTACTGTCATTTATTACACCATAAAGTTTCTATGGAAAAAACGGAACGCAAAGAAAAACCATTATTATATTGTACAATTACCGTTAATCTTACTTAATATGAATATATCATTATGCTTTAGTTGGATTATATCTCCATTCCAATAATTCAATTACACAAAATAAAACTCATATTGAATGAAAAATATTGTAAATAATCATAACTTTTAATTATAATTTAATATAATATCATTCACGCTGTTAATTAATTAGAGATTAAACCCTTTTTTAAAGTATACAGACGTATTTTTTGATTAAACTTTTTAAAAATTAAAAAAACCGATTTATGTACCGACTAAAAGATCATGCAAATTAATACTTAAAATGTTATCGTGCAATTTGAAATACGCTACTTTTGTTAAATAAATTAAAAACTCTGTAGGACGGCCGTATGGAGCGTAAACAAAATAAACATTTTTCAATGAATAAAGTTTGGATGATCAATTAATGTATATAAAATGATTGATTAATAATAACTAGCCGTAACTAGTTTTTAAAAAGAAATTGATGACCACAATTATTGGTCGTTCTAGAGGATAACTACAGGTTAACAGATCTACAGGATAACTATGAGTTTATTAAAATTGGCACGAGAGAAATAATACTAAATCTGTTTAATCATATTCGAGTGGTATTGAAATAATAAAGATAGTAACATATTATGATATATTCATAGACAGCGTCAAGTTAGTAAAATAAATTGCAAATGAATATACTATACGGTTAGTTTATTTTAAAGAGCTATTTTAAGTTTGATGAACGCCAATTCTCACTGTGAATTTATTAAAATAAAATTAATTTTAAAAAATTCGAATATCATGAAATTTATATTTTATAAAAATAAAAATGGATTATCATTTATATAATACTACTTTTAGTGAAATATATCTTCAAAATTTCACTTTTTCAGAGGGTCACCTAATGTAATCATAAATTATTTCATCAAGGCTAAACACTTATTAAAAATTCAAATTTAGTCAAACCAAAAGTTAATTATTGACTATAACAACTTAAGGTCTAGATGAGTGGAAATGAATGAACAGTAAGAAATTATCTCATATAAAATGTTCATGTACTAACCGCTTATTTCTTGTAAAAATTAATTTATGTTATTAATAATTGATTTTCGGTTTTTATTTTCATAAATATATTTTTCTAGGTGGCAAAAGAAATAAATTGCAAAAAATATGGTATCATATTTAAATAAAGTATATCAGTTATACTTATTTACATAAAAACAATATTTCTCGCTATATAAATTATACAATACAACATTCTTGACAGTAAATTAAACAATAAGAATCCATTCATTTAGTCGGTTTTAGTTTTATGTTTATTTTCACGATATTGTGATTTATACTGCCATAAATTTATTAAAAATACTGTACGATGTACTTAACAACATAATTGGATAAAAGTCATGACGTTCGAAATTGAACAACAATCAAAAAGAGACGTTGTACTTATACGGTGTTATTTCAATAGTATAATCTGTCATCGTAATAATATAGTACTATACTCTTAGTCCTTTGGAAAACGTAAACTGCAAAAAAAAATATAATTCAATAAATCGTGTAGATTATTGTAAATCATTTTGAAATGTTGTAGAATTAACTAAATACGATTTTTTGTAAGGTTTCATTTAGTTTAATTTAGTTTAAAATATTTAGTTTAATCCACTCGTTTAATTAATTTATAATTATCATCAAGGTATATTCATCATACACATATACGAGTACACCATAAATATACACAACTAGCATGCACGCATACATTTATATATTGTGTCGAACGTTGAAAAATTATATTACATCACCAGCGGTCCTTTAATCTTCGATTTGCAGTCACTGCCGACCCAATATACATAAACCGATGTATATGTACGTGTGTACGTATATGAATATTGAATATGGCCTAGACCTCATATTTAAATCCACTCCCTATTATGTTCGGTATGTACACTGGCATTATTAAATTGAAATATCATGTGCTGAGGATTTATGTCGTTGATCCGTATAGGATAAAAATATGTAATGTTTTGATATGAAAAAATGTATTTATATTTGGTGTAGAGAGCGAAAATAACAAAATGTATTAAATCTTAAATTATTCGGTCTAATGTATAAAAAGTACGTGCTAGTGGATAATTATTATTAAAAAAAATTAAAAAATAGTCGAATATTTTAAATGACTATAAAAAACTTACGAAATTATAAAAATTATTTAAAAAGAAAATGCCAATTTAAATAACTGATATAAGTTTCAAGTATCTATGAACTATACTTTTTGAATAATAATAAATATCTAAAAACATTTGAGAATAAATCGTTATTTTACATAATTTCATAAAAATTTCAATTTTAGACGTTCGTAACAATTTTTTCTAAAAGTCTGTTCATTTTTTTATAGATTTTTGAAGACAAACTTATGAATAACCTTTCGTTAAAATGTTTGACCCAATGTATAAATACCAACAATCTAATGAATTTTCAATAACAAAAAACATGCTTACTATTATGAACTTTACCATATTACATAACAATTTGAAGTTTGGGCGTTTATAAAAAAAATTGTCCCTAGCAATTTTCGATTTTTTTTAATAATTGCAATATTTACAAAAATTGCAATGCAATTATAACTTTTAATAAACCTTATATTAAACTTTCATAATTTTTTAGACTGCTAAATTTGCTTTACGGATATTTCCAAAAAATACATAAGAAAATTGTAAATTTCAACTGTTAATAGATAGGTCAAAAACAGTCAAAATACTTCAAAAACTTAACCATCTATAGAAAACGTTATTATAAACATTTGATGAAAATTTCAAGTGGTTTTTTTTTTTTAATAAAATAGAAAAAATTATTTCATCAAAAAATGGATTTGCATAAAAATGCTCGTTTTTCCGTTGTTTTTATGGTTTTTCCTGGCCTTTTTAGTTTTTGAGATTCCAAAGTATCAACTAGATTCACTTTTCTTTCAGAAAAAAGTACTATATAAGAAAATCGAAGCATTTATACTGCTCCGAAACATAACAACAGACACAAAACAAAAAAAAAAAAGACATCACTGTAAAATCAATTCTTTCATCACTCCGTTCAGAATCTAAAATATTCATAAATAAAGTATATTATATCAGTTTTAAGTAAAATAAAACATTTTTAGAGCATATTTAAGTGCATGTTTGGTTCTTTTTTAAAGCATATTTTCATGTTTTTTATACCTAGAAGTTCCTAAAGCTAGTTATAACTTATATATTAATGCACATTGTGTAATCGTGTTGAAATATAAAAATCAATAACTATCATCCACGTCGATTATTACAATAATGAATAATTATTTGAAAACAAATATTGAATTTCTTTCTGGCTACGGAATATTTACTACTACATCCACGAATACAGTCATCTCCTTACAAATTATAATGTAGATTCCCTTATTACAGCTTTATATCATAAACGAAAGACCTCAGATTATATATTAACATTCGGTCGTGTCATGGTCTATTCTTCTCGACCCCTTGATGGCAATTCTTGAGAAAAAAAAAATAGTAATAATAAAAATGAAGAGAAAATAAAGAGCATACTCCCCAATGTAATATTTTATACACTTTTCATAAAATATATTGTAATATTCATGTATATTTAGAGTCTAAAATTTTTGGTCGTTGCCATTGTGTGTATACAATGGTAGATTTTAGAATCTTTTTTATAGTACCAACATTTTTATTCAATTTATTTAAAATCCTTCAAGACATAACATGTTATCACAAGTTAGTATAACAATGTAAATAAAAAAAACAAAAAACAATGAGAGCAGAAATCACCAATTGATTACACTACCTGACATCTTAATTCATTTTTATATCTAAGTTATCTAACATTACTTAATAAAATATTAACACTTATTAAAGTTATTCGATTTGTGATAGACAAAAATAAGTTTGATAATGTGTTGAACACAATACTAATCGAACGATAAATGATATAATGAAGATGTATTTGAAAATAATTTTTTACTGAGATAATTTCATACTATGAAAAAAGAAGAACACTATTTAGAATTTGATATTTTTGCAAAATGGGAGTGAAGAGAGAAATAAGATCATTAATTATGGAATTAAGATTAGAAAGGTTAATTAACAAATAATATTAATATTACTGTAAAATTAGATGTTATATTTAAATTTTCTATTGTTATTTTAGAGAATTAAAAATTACTGATTTTATTAAACAATTATGTATTATGATTTTATACCTGCAATACTATATTTTTACTATTAGGAGTACTTGTTACTCTCTACGACAGTTATATTTGACAACATTATAGTAATAATAACTCTTAAAAAATTCAAAAACTCATTCCGTTGAAATCCGTTGTGGCTAATTACTATTGTCTTAACTCGATCCATATCATCGTTTGCCTAGTATTAAAATATATTATATATATATATATATATATATATATATAATACGTTAACGGCCATTACTTTTTTACTTTTCCAAAATGTTTATTCAATCAAAAACTTTTTTTTAAATAAACATGTATATGATTATACTATACTAATGAAAAGCTTTTACGAGTAGGCATACCTATCGTGTACGATAATATAATATTATCTATATTATATATTAAGCGCACGCCGGATGCGCTCTTTGATGTTTGGTAAAATTAATCAATATTGAAGTTTTTAATTACCTAGTCGGGTCGGTCGCACCGGCATGTAAATTTAATGTGCTTACACGTGATAACATGCATAGACATCATACACATATCATATCAGTGTATTGATTACATATAACTGCCGAAACGTTATGCAACAATCGATCAGATTACGAATGTTGTGATAATAAATTATACCGTACTAGTTTGTAAAATATTTACTATGACAAAAACCGTTGATAGGATAATATATGCTATATAGTCAACGTGTAAATCACGAGTGATATTTTGATGTTTTCGATATTACAATATCTGTCGGCTAAATATGTTATATTTTCACTAGTTTTTCGTTTTTTCTCGTTCCAACGCTCTGACGAGACCATGATGGTATATTATTATTATTACAATTAATAACCGTCGAAAACACAATGATTTATTGAAAAAAATTGTCTTTATCTTCTTTTGTTTCGACACGCCTATTATTGGTTTTTAACTTCTGGCGATAATCTAACACTTAAATCTAGTATATTCAAATTTAAATTCCAGCACATAGCCAATTTTTCATAAAAAATTGATAAAATGAGTTATTTTGCAAAGAGTACCTACACCTTATATGGCTTTAAAATTGTATTTAACTTTAAACCAATAATTCCCATCAATGGTTTAATGTTTGACTATATAAATTTCTCAAGAACGTTTGCTCGGAATTCTTTTTTTTCAGTTTATTAGTTGTTATGAGTTATTAAGAGTACCACCTTGCGGGATTCCATCACCATATCCAAGAAAATCAACGTGTAGTTGTATTGTTGTTTACGATATCTGCACACCGAGTTCTGGTTACGTTAGAACAACCGTATAGCATTTACCCCGCTACTACAGTAACTGAATGATGAAAAATCTCAGGCGTTGGCTTCACGAACGAAGGATATTTGACAAAAAATAATAATAGTAACATTAAAATAAGACTTAATAGATCCCATATAACATATATTTGGTACACATCATTCAACAACATTTCTGACAACAACAGCCGTCCACGCGTGCATAATACAGAATAGTTTTTGTTAAACATACCTATAGTATATGTACTTTATATGTTCCTTCACTTACTTTTTTGATAAAAAAAACTTAGATTAAAAAATAAAATGAAATTAAACTACATTTTTCAGAGTGATTTTATAATTGGGTTTTTATTTAAACATCAAATGTTATCTTTAGAATCGTATTCTAAAACTGAAACCAATATTGGTCTTGCAAATATTGATTACTCCATCAAGAGTTTAAAGTTTTGACAACACGAGTGGAGTCGCACGACCACTATACGTATAAGAACGTACTGATACCTTCAGAACTAATGCACTCCAAATTTATACAGTCCATTTTTCTAAGCCTTACGCTCAAATATATAATATTAACTACATCGGATCATTAATCGGTATAATATCAAATATACATTATTATTCAAGTTTAAAATTACCCGTTTTAAGAAAGAAAAAAAATCAACCAATCGGAAATACGAAAAATTGGATGGAAAAATGGTAGTAATACAATATATTATAATCGTGTGTCAGCCCGTCACTTCGTTAATGGTGTTGGTGTGGACCGACAACACGCGGACGACGGGCTGTATGAGCTGGTGCGTAAAAACGCCGTACCTACACTAACCATGAGGATTGTGTGAGCGTTTTTTCTCGTGGGTGCACAACTAGTATATTATAAATATTCTGGGTTCGTGTGCAAAAAAAAAACGACGCGACCGTGCTCAAAGAACTGATCGCGCGTGATCGATGGGTAAACTTCAGGCGAGAGCCGCAAGTTGGTCTAACTTTTCCCCGTGGTTATCGTATTATATATACTTACGGCCGGTATAAACTCACCAACTCACGGACATTGTAATATTATGCGTCTTGTGCGAACATTGTGCGTGGATGTGATTTTTTTTTCTTCTCGAAAAAGTCATTAAGTATATATTATTATTTAGTATATACACATTCGTATTTGCTGTCAACAAGAAATTATTTCAGTTTAAAGTAGATCGTTAGACATAGGTATGTGATATGTATATAGTTATAATATTATAGTCCGGAATAAATATAACTATTTCCGGAATTGTATATTTCATCAAAATAATATGTTCCCGATGAACTCACAACCGCCTTCTATATTCGTGAAAGGGACTACATTTGACACGTCGCTTAAAGTTATGGTTACCCATCCCATAGTAATGGAAACATTATTGACACCAACTTAAAGACGACAACGGTATACGCGCCACTCTTCCTGATCCATCTCATCGATCCTCTGCTATAATTATAATAAATAGGTATTGTACATAATAACTGTACCACGTTCGTTATCGGATGATTTGTGCATGGAAAAAAAAACGTTCTCGTTTTTCAATAATTGCGCAATATGATATAATATGTTTTTAAATATGAGTATCTTGCCATTATTTTACATTGTATTTTATTTACTAATAAATAAACTATTGCAACCAATACTTTAATAGATCGGTGCGGAAAATAAACAAGTAGTGGATATTTACATTGTCAACGTCTAAATTACGCACTGTAACGCATGAAAAATCGGTGAAGCCTATCGATGTAGGTACATGTTACCGCAATCAGAGTATGTCATATCAGAGGTACGACAGAATAAATTATTTCAATTATTAGACAAAGTACCGCACGTCTACAGGTCATAAATTGTTGTCTGTTCTATAATTTAATCCTGAAAAAATATGGAAAGAATAAATTTGTCAAACCCTGCAAGACGATGAGTTTATATACGTGATTTAACATACCAATTTATAATTTACTATCGTAAACGTCGATCACTTCAATATGCAATACAAACACACACACAAACATAAATTAAGTACAATTATTTGACCTACTATAATAATTACTGACAAAGTTTTTATACCGTTTGGAGAATAATATTTTAAGAAACAACGTGTATATACATGATGCTTATAAAAATATTGATATTTCCAGACAGGTACTACACTACGGAACAACTATTATTTACCACCCTGGACTAATTTATATACCTAAATACACGGTTTTCATTACTTTGTATAAAATCATTGAGCTTTTCATTAACTCGGTTCCGTAACGTTTCGGTCGGCGACGTATTCCTGACGTATATACCTGACGCGTTCGTGAGAATACTTTTATCGCGGCGACGTCGCCCACGCACGGTGCCTTGAAGTTTAATAACAATCATCATACCGTATGTACGGTACAACGACTGTGTCCTGCCCGGCAGCGTCGGGGACCAAAGTTTGCGCTATTAGCGAACAACGGTGTGCGTACATTTTCAAACGCACGTAAATCATATAGCCAGTGTGTGTGTGTACAGTATAAGTGAAGAGCGCGTGACATTGTGCGCGAAACAACTTTCTTCCAAATCGCGCGTGTACGCCGCAGGGCTAATACACGGGTGGTTGGAGCGCACGCATGTAAATGCAGCATGGTCCTTCCGGTGGCGGATGAGTGTAAAACAAACTTGTCGGACCGCGACAACTTTTACGCGTTCGCAGACAAACAAAATGATTAGACCGTCACGTGAAAACTTTTACGACCGGCACAACCGTCCAGACCGCGCGCCGCCGCACCTGTGCAACGGTTTCCTTAGGCCAGCGGCAGTCATCGCTGGAGAGGTTGTTATGTAATAATGTGCTACAACTGCCTATAACACAGCACGCAAACCGCAGCTCAACAAGTTCTCGTCCTCTGTGATCATACGCGAATCACATGTTATTATATTATATTATTTTCTGTTACACTATACGTTGTTTATTATTTAGGGCTGGCATTTGCATGCAATTCAAAACCAAAAAGTATGCAAGTACGTGCGTTAAAAATGAAAAATATGTGATAAAAAAAATTAATAGATAAATCATGTAAAATGTTAATTTGAAATACAGTTCCAAATCATTTTTGATGAATTCAAATTAAAACAATGACAATCCATACGGTTTATGTTGTATTCAATTTTTCAAACTAAAACCACGGTGATTTGGCCTAACACTGACTTATGTATCTACTAATAGAGCGTCCCACAAAAAATGACAAACAACAAAGAATGTTTTTTTGTTTCTCTTTTTTGAAACTGGGCTTATTTTATTTATAATTTTTAACAATTAATTATATTAATAATATTTCATAAATTTATAATCATTTATAATAATTCGGTTATTGTGTGTTGAACCTTCTGATTTATTAATTTTTAAAATTGATAAATCAAACATTTTTTAGTTTTCACTCAACGGAATCTTGGTGCGTCTTTGATATTAATTGGCCCAAAAACTACTAAACAACCGATTTTGATGATGTTAATTGATCAATTATTAAATGTATGTGATATGTAAAAAAAATCAGAAATTTTACAAGTAGTTCAAACATTTGTATTTATGACAGTTGACGACATATGTAAAAACATGTAAAATAAAATAAACCTTATTATTGCAAATTACTTGAAACAGATTTATCATTTGCAATATTTAATATATCATGTTTTAGTAAAATTATGTATTTACATACAAATCCCAGTCCTAGTTATATTATACTTTTATAGACCCGTGCAAAAGCGCAGTGATTATAAGTCGGGCGCAATGCTGATGCAAAATGATTCTAAATGTTTTCTTTCTCTTCTGATCCACCGAACGACGAAACGAGTAAATAACATTATAGTGTTCGAGATTTCTTCTATTTTCGAGTCAAAGTTACCTGTTTAAATTTAAAGCTTAAAAATAATATATACACTCAACTGCATTATTGTATCTATTTAAACTTATGAATATAATGAGAAATCCTCTATAATATTCAAAGGAATGGTACAGATTATTTTATATTTGAACAAAAAATTTAAAAATTGTAACAAAAGCTGCATCCTCTCGTCGTTCAGTGTGTTTGCCTTACGGACCTTCTCATTACACATTAACTTTATGAAAATATTCCTCACGATTCGCTAACATTGTCTATCAACGCAAAACGTTTGTTTTGAAATAATTAAAATTGAAATGCAACTTTAAAATACAATTATTATCAATCAATTACATCATTACGCTGGGTATTTCAATATTTCTCCCTTTACTCATTTCGTTTTTTTGTTTAAAACAACATTATGTTTCATCATTATCTTAATCCACGTATACCGCGTACTATAAAATATACTAAACGCAATTAGTTTTCAATCGCAATCACTTCACTTCGGTGCTCGAGTAAAAACTTGTGATTTTTATTGTGTGGATTTCAATATACCCTTGCATAAAATTACATAGAAAAATATGAGCATTATAATTAGATTTTGTTATAAGAAAAACAAAAAGTATAACCACCGAGATAGGACGATCGATATTACTTGACTTAAGTGATTAATTGAAAATTCAAAAGTAAACATTGCGTTTGAACATTGTTTGGAATGATTAAAACATTGTGTGTACAATAATAATGTGTACATAAAATTATTACACACAAAAAATATTTGTATGTATAGCCATGCATAATTCATTGTTTAAGTACGCCCGTTCGAGTTGTACCGATTTTCTTCGGAAAAAATATACTGTCACACCAACGATCGTTTTTGATAAATGATAATATTGCGTCACCGATCGATAATATCTGTATTCAAATATTGAATATTGTATATTATAATATTGAACTTTTCGTATTCAAATACGGTTGTTTTAATCAATAGATAACAATCAATAAATCTTCGAGCCGATTTCCACGACACAAAATAAATAAAAATCGGTGTATTGATCTTTAAAGGAAAAAAATTTCAAAAGCTTTCATATTGAAGTTATTGTAATAAGGTATGCTTAAGGTGTACAAAAAGCTACATAATATACTTAACAGAAATATAACATACAAGATCATTATTGTAAATGTTTAACTAAATCGAAACGAAAAGAATTATGGTTGTTCTCAACACTATTTGTATGTTTTGGTCGTGCGTCTCGTAATACTTTTACAATTATGTACAATCGTGTAGATCGTTTTATAATGTTTAAATGTTTCTTTTAAATGTTGTCCTATTTTATAAAAGGATATAATAAAATATGTATTGTTATATCGTATTATGTTAAGAACGAGAGAAATACAATGGTCAGTTTCCATAATGTTATGCATATCACAAAATGTTACATTAAATATTCACTACCGGGATCTTCTTTTAGATACCTTTATACATCTACACAATACACCATCAATGTAAATGATATTAACATTTTATGCACAATACGCTCTGATTTCAGTTCATCTTTAGTGCTCTTTTCTTATAGAAACGAAAACTGTTTTATCAAAAGTGTGGCAATGTGAAAATATTTAAATTTTAGGATTGTGTTTTTTTTAAAAAAAAAATCTAAATTAATGCATTCGTCTTCGTACAAAAAAATGGAACACCTAGGAGATTAAAATATATTTTTAACCCATGTATTTTTAATACACGTAATCAATAAACAAGTGTATTTAGTTACATAGTATTGTGTGGGCTCAACATTTGAATATGGATGATACACCACCATATTGATTGTAGGAATTATAATACTAATATGCTTTTTGCAGTGGACAATCGTTGGTTCCATTTCTTGTGCGTTCCATAACTTTCAAGCGAATATTAATTTTTAAACTTACCTTGGTACAAAAATGTACCTGTGTTTTACAAATCAACCATGACATAACTTAATTCTTAATCGTGATTAAACCACAGTGAATTCATCCAAAAAATAATCAAGGATTAATTATATTTGTTATGCTTGTACTTATCTATCATCGTGAACTACAAATTAAATTCGGTAATATCTAATCTAAGAGCAAATTAATAGTTAGGTAGTTGAATTAATATAAATCATTTTAATCTAAGGGATAAGGGAAAACACATAATTTGAAATGCTGTAAAGAAGCATCAAAGATCGTTTTGATGGGAAATTTATTTCTACATTTATACGGCCGAAAAAATAAATCAAAATCAATAAAATTGATACTCACAATTTTAAATAAAAACAGTGATTTTTTAACAACAATTTTTGTACTCAAAAAGGTATTTTAGTGTAAGTATAAGTAATATTTATCAGTTAGATCTATTTATAAATGCGTTTATTTTTAAGTTCTTAAGACCTCCAAATCCAAAGCTAACTAATTAATATATGAAATTAACAATCATATATTTTAAATTATACTATGAAAGTTTATTTTTCATCAAAATTAAAAATTTTCGTTCAATCGTTTAAATTGAATAATTTTTTAGCATAACCACTGTAATTACTTAAAATTCTGTATAATATATATTATTATTGTATTACTTAATAAATAATGTAATCCAATCTTCTTAACTACTCATTTCATGAATCTCATATAAATATTTAATTTCTTTTTAAAAAAAAAAAATCCTAACATTATTTTGATTAGGTTGGAAATAAAAACTATCGAAACCCACACACATTCTGTACATTGTGTCGTATCCTTATATATTTATCAAGAAACAATAAATTCAGCAATTCGTCATGTCATAATCGCTGTTTTTTTAAAAACACACTAGAAAATGGCACGTATAGAACGTACCTTACTCATCCCTATTATAAAACGTGCCTATAATGACTCATCTGGGTCACATTTACTATCATAATATTTACATGCTCACATTAAGTGTTGAACAAGTAAGAGCAAACAAATTTCCTATATATTATTGAAATTACGATTATTCTATGTATTCAACAATTTGTTAACGTTCGTAAAACACGTAAAACAATGATGTGGGTTTTAATATTTTCCGTGATATTGGTAACGGTCCAAAGTTATACTATGGAAGATCTGAGAGTAGTATCTGCAATACCAAGAGTTAACAACATGGCATTATTTCCGATGATAAAAAATATCAACGATATTTATG
This sequence comes from Chaitophorus viminalis, assembly GCA_025469195.1. Taxonomy (NCBI): domain Eukaryota; kingdom Metazoa; phylum Arthropoda; class Insecta; order Hemiptera; family Aphididae; genus Chaitophorus; species Chaitophorus viminalis. The sequence continues at coordinate 12,644 of JAIPRK010000749.1, read as the reverse complement.
AACCAATGGTTATAAAGTACAAAAACGAACTCAGTCAAATTAATTTTGAGGCTAATACGATTATGGAATTCCTCAATAAATACAATAAATCTTTCAACACTTTGGAAAAAATAATCACAGATACGCTATATGACGATATCGTAAAAGAACTCTGGACATATTGCTTCTTGGCGCTTAATGAAATGAAACTATATTCAGAAAAACAAAAATTAACTGAGGAAGATTTTAATGTCATTTCATTCATCGGAACACATCATTATGACTTAATTTATTATCTCCACCACTTTAAGTATAATATTGGTGTAATATTGCATGCCACATTATATTTGCAATCATTGAAATATATTAAGTTTGATACAGATGTCGTGAGTGAAATAACAAAACAATTGACTTATTTTAAAGACAATATAAAATTAATAAACGGAAATTCTCCCCAGACAATCACAGAAGATATTCTGTCCAAGTATAATAGCGAAGAAAAAAAAAAATTTCTCAGAAATATCGAAACCAGTATTTTAAACACCAATACCATTTTTAAATATTTAAATTTACCCAAGTTTATAATCTCTAATCTTGTGCTTCAGCCCGACCCAATAAAGAAAACTACAAAAGAATCCATCGAACATCTATTGAAAATGGAAATCATTGATATAACAGTAAGTACACAATTATTATATGAAAATTAAGTGTTCCCAAATAAAAATAATATCATTTAATCATAGACATTATAATGCATATCTACCGTAATGTTTATGGATTTTCTATTTTTGTACCAATTTTTACATATTATATAGTATTAAAATATCTATAAATATTAAATACCTATTATGTTAAAATAAATATGTTAATATTATTATTATACTTATTAATTTATTTTAAATATTTTAAAGTATGAGAAGGATCCCAGTCAATCTAATTCACAGACCAACGTGATAACGAAGTGGGATACTACCAGTGTTATAGTAAATAAATATTCACTTTATTAATTATTATTGATAATTATTTAGGTACGTAATTTTAACATGATGAAAGAATTAATTTTTATGCCTTTAAATATTTATTGTTTTAGAATTCCTCAAAATATAAACACGAAGAATATATGAAATCTGTCATGGTAATAATTTACTATTCATTGATAATAATAAATATTAGTTACTTTTAACACATTATTTTACTATATTATACCTCAATAAAATAAAGGACATATAATTTTTGTCGGATAAATATGATTTTTTAACAGAACAATTTCCATTTTAGTTCGAAAATATTTTGTGTCTCATAGAAGTTTAAGTAAATTCAATTATTCCAAAATTAAAATTACATTAAAAATTGTAAACATATAATTATTTCCAATGTATTTCATTCGTATTCTTGGAAGAAGGAATAGATACAAAAATTTATTCCTCTGTGCCATAATAATGAACATTTTACAAAATCAGTTATGTAGTTGAGACAGTATTCATTGGTTCAATATTACAGTTAATGCTATATATAACAGTGGACCATGTTTTTTCGGTAATTTACCAAAAATAAAATGAATTATGTAATTTTTGAACTGACTATACTTCTAATGGAGTTTGATCAAAAACTATTACTTTATATAATATTTTATACTTGATTGTATTTTGTAACAATTATCTATAAACATGTTACTTCGGCTATAAATTAATATAAACTTTTAAATGGAATTTTTAGCATCGAGATGAATACGAAAAATATCGTGAAAAAATGGATAAGGTATTATACTTTAATTTTCAATTGCTTTATTTTGCTTCTCATTCTTACACATTAAAATATTAAATTATGTTTTTCTCTTCGTCAATGCAATGAATATTTCATTGTATATTACTCGAATCAATAGTTCATAGCGAAAACTATAATCCATCTGATTATTTCTTTTTACGTCAAAATCGCTTATTTACTGAGAAGTCTTAACATTTAATTACATTTAATTAGGTTGTGAACAGTTATGTTATCCATGGTAATACTTTTTTTTGATTTAAAACCCGTTACTGACAATTCGGTTTAGTTTAAAGTATAAATCAGTACAGTAACGATTGTTTCGTCAACGAGTTTCGTTTTGAGAAGTAAGGGTGGATTTGATATTAAATAGTTGATTTTTCCATCTATTATATTGAAACCCAATAATCGTTACAATTATAACTTTCAGAAAGTTTAATTCTACAGAATACTGTGTGAAAACAGAGTATGTACTATGTAAATCGATGGTTTAAAGCAAGCATGTCAAACACGCGGGCCGTGGTTTATTTTTTCGTGGCCCATGGCTAAAAATATTATTAGACAAAAAAAAAAAAAGAACGGGCGGGCCTCGCATTGCTGTACAGTTGGGGGTGGAGTGTACCTCGTTTATAAGATAGGTCATTATTACAATGGATTTGTTAAATTTGAATGCAATGATAGATATCATTGTATACGAATAACGATTCCGAACGGAGTTAATATGTTTGTCTAAAATGTGTATATAATAATATAGTATTTTAAATTTAAATTGAATTATAATGCAATTTCGTAAAAATTTAAATTTAAAACAGTCATAAAATTTTTCTTTTTAAATCTGGTAGAATTCTTTTTATATATTTTTGAAGGTAAGCCTATGGACAACCTAGTGTTATAATTTTGAATTTAAAGTATAAACAGAAAAAATTTTATGAATTTTCAACTACAAAATAACTTGCAAATTATCGCAATTTTAACATATTTTATACAAATTTAAACTTGATGGGCTTATAAAAAAAATTTGAGTAAAACCATCTCTGATATTTTTTAGTTGCAATTAGTATTACTTATATTTAATTTTTAAATTATTTTCAAGAGTTTTTGGACAGCCAAAAACATTTTATAGATATTTTAAAAAAAAAAAACTTACAAAAATCGAAAATTTAATTTGTCTATAAATAAGTCAAAATATTTCAAAACACTTTGAAAACATTACCATGTATAGAGAACACCAATATAAAGATTTGGTGAAAATTTCAAGTTGTTGCGGTTTTTCGTCTTTGAGTTAGAGCATTTTAAAAAACCGATATGATTTGTCAGTCTAGAATTTTATATATTATATTATACTTTACATGTAATTTTATGTCAATATTCGCTGTTCAAACGCTTATAAAAAACATTGTGCATATGGACTTTGATTATATTTAAATGACAATAAAAACTACTTGTGTGGAACATTCTATTAAATTTTCAAGTATTTTGTATTAATCAATTTTTTTTTATCGCCGATTAAAAAAAAAAATGTGAAAAATTCGAAGTTTTTAAATGCCTATAAGTGGCTTAAAAATCAATATAATATTTTGAAAAAAATATGACATAAAGCAAATGCCTATCTTAACAACTGGTGAAAATTTTAAGTTTTTGCGACTTATACTTTTTGAATTATAACAAATATTTAAAATCATTTGACCATAAATCGCTATTTTATGCAATTTCGTATAAATTTAAATTTCAAACGGTCATAAAATTTTTTCCTTTTGGTCTGGTAGAAATTTTTTTATATATTTTTGAAGATTAGCTTATGGACAAACTAGTGTCAACATTTTGAAGCTTAAGTATAAACACAAAAATTTTATGAATTTTTATCTACAAAATAACTTGCAAATTATCGTGATTTTGACACATTTTATACAAATTTGAGATTTATGAGTTTATAAAAAAAAATTTGAGTGAAACGATCACCGATATTTTCTAGTGAAGATATGTTAAGCTTATTATAAACCTTGTATTAAATTTTCGAGAGTTTTCGGCCAGCCTATTAAATTTTATAGAAGTTTAAAAAACAAAAATTTACAAAAATTTAAAATTTAAAGTGTCTATAAATAAGTCAAAATATGTCAAAATACTTTGAAAACTTAACCATGTATAGAGAACATCAATATAAAGATTTGGTGAAAATTTCAAGTTGTTGCGGTTTTTGGTTTTTGAGTTAGAGCATTTTAAAAAAATGTAGTTTGTAAAAACGTGATTTTGCGTAAAATTTCCCGTTTTTTCGTAATTTTTTTATCGTTTTTTTCGATTTTTGCAAAAAGTATTAAAAACGTTAGATTTTTGACACACTCAAATACCATCTACATTCACTTTCCTTTCAGAAAAGTTGCTGTATAAGCAAATCGAAGCATTTTTACTGCAAAAAAAGTTGTCGTCAGACACAAAAAAAAAAAAACCCATCATTGTAAAATCAATAGATTCAATCACTCCGTTCAGAATCTAAAATATATATATATATTATATAAAAATTTTTGAATTTATTTGTACCGGTTGTGTTTGTAAAGAATAAAATTGAAATATAGGAATTTTTTTTTCGTTAATTGGTTATGTGCGGCCCGCGTATTAAACTATTCAATATATTTGGCCCCCTTGATACTTTGATTTTGACCTGACTGGTTTAAAGGCTAAAGTAGATATTATGTCGAATTTTTCATATATTAATTTTATAATTTAGTCCGTTATCCAATCCAGAAATATTAGCCCGACCAAAACTAAAACATTTTCAATACTTTTCAAGAACGTCGGAAAAACCATAAAAAATTATGGAAAAACGGAAGTTTCTACACAAAACTACTTTTTGATAATTTAAAATTATTAAAAAATGATGTAACTCAAAAACGAAAAACCACAAATATACGCTATTTTCATCAAATATTTATATTAGCATTTTCTATACATGATTTTGAAGTATATTAACTTTTTTTAATCTATTTATAGACAATTTAAAAATTGTTGCTCTTTCTAAGTATTTTTTTTTTTTTTAAGATATTGACATAAAAATGTTGCTGTCTAAAAAATCTTAAAAATTTAATACAAGGTTTATTTTAAGTTATACTTATTGCAATTAAAAAAAAAGAAAATCGTTTTACTCATTTTTATTATAAGCCCATAAATTTTTATGAAATATGTCAAAATTGGAATAGTTTGCAAGTTATTTTATAGTTGAAAATTCAATACTCATACATTTTTTTTTATACTTAAGATTTAAAATTTTAAAAACAGGTTGTTCATAATGTTTACTTCAAATATCCATAAAAAAATTTTACCGGTCATTCAAAAAAAAATTGTATGACCGTCCGAAATTTAAATATTTATTGAAATTGCATAAAATAACAACTCAAACGATTTTAAAAATTTGTTATTATTCAAAAAGTATAAGTCATCGAAACCTGAAACTTTTACCAATTGTTTAGATTAGCATTTGAAATTTTTTGTTCCAAAATATTTTACTAATTTTAAGCAACTTATAGGCATTTGAATGATATGATTTCTTGACTTTTTTTTTAATAATCGTTAATAAAAAAAATTTCACTGGGATAAAATACTTGAAAATTCTAATAATATACTCAAATATTATAATACTCATAAATTGTTGAAATACATAGGCACAATTATTTTTATAAGCATTTGAAAAGGTAATTGATATAATATAAGATTTTTTATATTACATAATATATTAAAATTTTATCACCGTTTGAAATTTAAATTTTTACGAAATTGCATACTATTTCAATTTTTTTTGTTTTTATAATCGTTGATAATAATGTTTGACTTGTACAAAATACTTGAAAATTTAATAGAAGATTCCACACGAGTTGCTTTTACTGTCATTTCAAAATTATTCAAATCCATTGTCCTAATTATTTTTTATAAGCGTTTGAAAAGCAAATATTGACATTATATTTTAATTTAAACATAAAATAATATATTATAATATACCTATTCTAGACTAACAAATCATCTCCGTTCAGAATCGTTTTTCGAATACGATGATACTTATCATTTCATTCAAATTTAACAAATACATTATAATGACCTATCCTATAAGAACGAGATGCACTCCACTCCCTACTGTACAGCAGAACGAGTTCCCGTCCGGTTCTTTTAGATTCTGAACGGAGTGATGGAATCTATTGGTTTTACATTGATGTGTGTTTTTTTTTTATTTTTTTTTTTTTTTGTGTCTGTTATCACGTTTTGGGGCAGTAAAAATGCTTCGATTTTCTTAAACAGCAACTTTTTTGAAAGGAAAGTGAATGTAGATGGTACTTGGATAACTTTTTGAAAAAATCGAAAAATCGATAAAAAAAATTACGAAAAAACAGGAAATTTTACGCAAAATCACGTTTTTACAAACTACATTTTTTTAAAATGCTCTAACTCAAAAAAGAAAAACCGCAACAACTTGAAATTTTCACCAAATCTTTATATTTGTATTCTATATACATGGTTAAGTTTTCAAAGTATTTTGACATATTTTGAATTATTTATAGACAATTTAAATTTTCAATTTTTGTAAATTTTTTTTTTTAAACATCTATAAATCGAAAATTTAATACAAGGTTTATAATAAGCCTAACTTATCCTCACTATAAAATATCGGATTCGTTCAGAATTGTTATTCGTATACAATGATATCTATCATTGCATTCAAATTTAACAAATCCATTGTAATAATGACCTATCCTATAAACGAGGTACACTCCACCCCCAACTATACAGTAAAGAGAGGCCCACCCGTTTTTTACATTGTCATTACTGCCATTCTAATTACTGATCATACCTACTTTTTTGAATGTATATAAGAAAAATTGTGAATTGTAATTGTCATAAAGAAAAAAGTTAGCGGAGTTTCAAGTGGACAAAATTAACTTGTCCAAGCATACGATTATTGACAAAAATTTTCGATCTTACTGTAACTGTTTATAATCTAAGAAATTAGTAATTACCACTTAGTATAATAATATGTACAAAAAAAAAATGTGTGTTTCTATATTAAGAAGTGTTAATAATTGACATTCATAATAAGTAATTTATATTTCTGCTTAGGAATTGTTTAAATATTTATTCTTAGAATATTTTAGTCAACTTTTCTAGTAAATTATAATTTTACAGTAAGTCTTATATCAGTCTTAATCTAGTTTAGTTGTAATTAAAATAAGTTAAAAATTATACTTTAAAAAAACTTATGTGGATTTGAAAAATTTGAAAACCTTAAATCGGTTTCCTGAAATATGTAGGATTTGTGACATAATATTTATTCTGAGCTTTAAGCCATTGATATCATTCTGTTTTTTATGCTTAAGCTTCATTTTATAGCGTTCAATGCCTTTCGGGCTTTAAGTTTCCATTTCATACGAATACGGTTCGTGGGAGGATAGGACTATAGGAGAAATGATCGGGGGGTTGTGTTAGGTTACACGAATGGTTTGCTAAAGGATTTCCAACTGACCAGTGTTGTACCTAAATGAGTTAATATTGATAAATTTAATGTGATACGCATAACGGACGTGTAGGTAGGTTCGTACTAGTTTACTATGGACATTTGTCGTTCAGTATAATATTTTTACAACATCCATTTATTGCCATAAATAATTTTGGTTGTGGTCATGTTTCCAGGAAAATTTGGCCAACATGACATCAATCAATTCAAAAATAGGATCGGAAAAGATAAATCTAACGAAGAACACATTATACACATTAATAGAGTCGTTTGCTGAGCATAATAATTACATCAACGTTTTGGAATACAACAACATAGCGGCAGATGTTCTCCTGGCGCGATCAATGAAAAACGGTTTTATGATTATTAGTGGGATCAAATCTCTGATTGCAGATGTATGTTCTAGCACACCAAAAATGATATTAAATGTAACTGCTCATCATATCAATGTGATCAGAGCACAATTACTCCAATTCAATTATTTGTACATTGAATTCAAAGAATTTTTGTTATTCATTATACCCGAAGTGTTCATGAGCGGTTCAGTTTCGGACGAAGCACTTTTCAACAAAATAATCGAATTATCTTCACTTTTAAGTATTCCAAAAGATATGAACATAGATACATTTAAAATAAATAACTGTAGTCTACTTAATTCAAGCTTAACAGATATACCATCCGCTGATTTAGGTCAATACAATCACCTAAAATTTATGAACTATTATTTTTATAATCCTGTACTAAACACGTTTATGCTATTTGATTATGCTAAGGACATGTATAGAAATTAAACACCATATATTTTATTTAAATCTACCAGAAAAAAAAATGTTTTGCGTTATATAAATTAAATTATATCTAATAAAACGTTGAAAAATTTAAATCTGACATGTATTATTAAATGGTTTTGTTTTTTTTTCTGATGTTGTTTGTTTACAATAACATTATTTCTTCATCAAGGGCAATGAACTTCATTTAACGTGACTTTTTTTTTTCAATCATTTATGTATGTGTGCACTATACTATAATTCTCTAAGTCAAATACGAATCACTGCAATAATCCATATGTGATAATGTTTTACTTCTTTAGCGACAGTTTCCATTTGAAGGAAATCATATAACGTTAATATAAATAAGACGACATTTTTGTAAAGTCCCAGAGCTGGATATCACACATCTAGATTAGTTTCAAAACCGTTTTTTTTAAATAACAATTTCATCATAGTACTATTATTCTTCTATTCAGAAAAAAAGGCCTGGTTTTAAGACTTAGAAATTTTGTGTTTATCCTAACGATTACATTTCAGGTGAAATTATAACCAAGCAATAATTCTTAGTATATTTTACCCGATTATGTAGATACAATGAAATTGAAATATTTAAGGCCGAGGAAATTTTCTTAATAAAATAATTGTACAATGAAAATGAATTTTCTTCCATTTCACTTAACTTTCAGATTATTTAACCAAGAAATTATTGAACTAAAGTGCACTATGAGTTTTCTATTTAAAGAGTTCATTTATATATTACAAGTATAATGTAGTATAATTTGGTATTTTACTTTCATAATACTAATATACACAGTTTGTTCACCAACAAATATATTATTGAATTGTTTTAGAATAATCATTTTTTTACGCATATAAATATATAAAAATCATGCATTGTTTAGGTCTAATATATTAATTGTCCATACTTAAAATGTATTTAATGAATATGAGTAATGAAGTTAAATTACCAACATGAATAGTTCATAACATAAAAATTGTAATACCTAAAAAAAAGTTGTAATTATCACAACTTATTACCTATAATTTTTTGTTTGATTTGCTTTACCTGATTTTTTCGAAAAATATTCATCAATTATCAAATCAATAAATTATCAAAATTATTTGACAAGAATTTCTTTTACGATTTTGATATATTTTCGAAATAAAAATAAAAGTAATATATTATTTTTAAATTAAATAACATTTCTGTAAACCCTGTAAAAATATGCAGACCAATTATTCAAACATATGTAATATAATAAGTATCTTTGTATAAGTACCTTGCACATATTAATTTATCACACTGCATACTATCGCACACATATTAAAACGAACAATAGAAACAAATGTAATTAAACTTAACTTTTTTTTACTATTTTATAATTTTATAACTAAAAAAAATTCAAAACAATTTTCCATATTATTTTGCCAATAGCTTCGATACTAATATATATTATTATTATATTAAATAGTTCATGTTCCGAGTAAAACAAATATACACGAATAAACATCATCGTTAACTATTATACTAGGGTTTTGAGTGAGATAAATGTTTATAAAATATCACTTTCAATTACATTTTAAATTTAAATATCTACTCATTTTTGCTCGCAAACCATAATACATAATATTTTACCTGTGCATAAAATAGATCGTGGTTGTTAATAATAATAACTGTAAGACTTTTTTTTTTTTTTTTTAAATAATAATCTGCTGTTCTTGGGAAAATAACTAGCTTTTAAATCATTATTATTTTTAGGCATCATGATATACACATAGTGACGCATATAGGAGCATATTATGTTTTGAATGACTAGTGTAACCGTGTTTTCTTACAGGATACCGATGTATGATCGGTTTCGGATAGTGTAGGTTCGCGTTGCACACTACATCGCGCCGTGTATTTTACTATACCTACCGTGATCTTTGTTTACGACCTATAAAATCTTAATTACTTATTATTATATAGTTTCATTAAAAATTCTAATATCAATTAAAATCAGAGACCACATAATCAAAATTTTAATTAATTCGTTTTTGCGGTAGTGTATCGTATGGTTATTGGTTACTTTGGTAATGTGTAATATATCATATACGATGTGATATACGATGCCATATATATATATATATATATATTTATATATATATATATATATATTTATATATATATATATATGGAATACATAAATAAATGTAATAAATGTAATCACATGATAAAACCAATCAGGGACAGTAATTTTACACGACAATACTCCGAAACATTTATCTGACAAAGACATAATATTATAATTACGTAAATATTACAAAACTTATTCGAAAAAACACGTAACTTGACATTGGGTTTTTATCACACAGAATATCACATAAACGCAGTGCTTGAAAAAAATTGAGGATAAGTACTTAATATAAGTCATAAGTAGGAACCGGATTTATATGCACAAAAAATCCTCAAAATATGCTTCTAAAAATGCTGTAATATGCTTAAAATATGTAATTATTTTTAAATATGTACTGAAATATGCACATAAAATGTATTAATATGTAAATGTACGGACCCGGACATCTCGGCGTGGCCATTTCGGCGTGGCCGCCTCGGCGTAGCCATTTCGGCGTAAACCATTTTGACGTAAACCCATTTCGGCGTACATTCAATTCTTTTAGACTTATACACTTTAATTTTATTTTTATTATAAATGTGTTGTATGTTAGTATAGTATATGATTCTAAACTAAAATTTAAAATTAATGTGTTATATAATTTTATAAAATATCTGTAATGGAAGTATATGATTTCTGTACAAATTATTTATTTAGATTACACAATTTAAAATAAACACCATAGATATACAACTATCCCATTACAAATCCCATATAATTACAAGTATCCCACTTTGTAACGTTATATCTTATATAAAGATATGAATTATAAATTATTAAGTAATTGTTGATATTTTTAATACTGTATTAAAAATAAATTAATGTATTAATAATACACATATATATATATAAAGAAATATTGATAAATTTTGACATATCGTCGTAGTAAAATATAATAATGGTATAATATAATAATAATTAAATGAAAACATACACATAAGTAAAAATTTCACATCATCGCCCTATAGTTTTTATTGGATTCATTTCGCGTGGAGTACTTTGTGATAACCTTAAATTAAAAAGGTCAGTGCAACAACCAGATTAATCCTCTTTTGAAAACTTACCATAAGCATAAATCGAATTATTGCACCAAACGCATAAAAAAGATATTAAATATATTAGACAATAAAAATTATCTTTTCTCAATGCTTTTAAAATCTTGTTGTAAAATGGGTAAAACTAGATTAGGATAATTTATATAGCATGTTTAGAATCATGTTCTATACCGGCATACAGCACGTTTATAATAAAAATCAAACTAAAGAATATTAAATATTAAAGTCTAAAAGAATTGAATGCATGCCGAAATGGGTTTACGCCGAAATGGGTTCACGCCAAAACGGCCCCGCCGAAACGGCCCCGCCGAAACGGCCCCGCCGAAACGGCCACGCCGAAATGGCCACGCCGAAAAGGCCACGCCGAAATGGCCACGCCGAGATGTCCTAGACCGGTAAATGTATTATGTAAAATTAGTAAGTTATCACAATAAGAAAAAACTGCGTTTAGCCATGTACCCCAACTCGTTAATATAGGTTGTGGCGGAAGTGCGAGATAAGGGCCATATTTTAGAAAAATATCATATGCGATGGAGCTTTTAAAAGAACTTTTTTGTTGTTAGAAATGAGTTCATCAACTTGAGGAAATTGATTCTGATTTTTTCGGCAACACGATTTCTTAACTCCGACCGGTCGCAATTTTATCGATATTATGTGACTGTGAACGTGAAAATATGACGAAAAACGAATATATGTATTATAAATAGGGCTCGGATTTATATGTATTAAAAAAACCAAAATATGTAAATATATATGTAATAAAAAATCACTTTATATGTGATAAAAAAATGAAAATATGGAACTTAAAAAAATTACAAAAAAATATTAAAAATTATCTAAATAATAATATTAATTAATATAAAATAATAAATTATCTAATTTACTTATTTTACTTTGACATTATTCATCTTGAACTTGGTCTTGAAAGCAATGAGATACCATGTACATGCTCAAATTGTCAAAGTTAAATGATCTACAGTTTGGTCGTAACACAGATTTGTACCGACTGAAGGAGCGCTCGACTTCCACCGAGGTAATGGGCGCAAATTTCATATTTGAAATGTCCAAAGGACTGAGTTCAGCCGGCAATATTACCCCATTCATTTCGCAATGTGTATCTCTAATTGATTTTAGGCAGTCTAAACCAGGATTTTTATGTAATACGCTGTGCATTTTTTCTTTGACTGCAACTCCCAAGGGTCCTTGTACTTGTTCTATGCATTTTCAACTTCTTCTATAAGTCCTAAACTTCGAACTAAAATCATTTTTCTTGTTTCTAGTTGTTTTATTGTATCTTCTAAAAAGCCAAAATTAACAGATATATAAATTAAATTATTTTTAATATCATCTTTATTTAATAAATGTTTCGCTTTTTGAATAGAAACTGCTGAAGTAGAATCAAACGTTGATACAACATCTTTTATTTTTTCAA
>JAIPRK010000748.1:33180-135329 GCA_025469195.1 Chaitophorus viminalis | reverse complement strand
GTTTAGAAATGCATTCGAATGTTTAAATATAGTATATTATAAGCTGGTCAAATATTCTTACCTTTCTCAATAAGTATAACGTTCTACCATCAGCAGATAACTTGCTAATCAATACGAGATTACTCTTCTCGATAGCCTTTTCGGACACATTACTGGACTCAGAAGTCAGGACAAACCCACCGGTTTTCACCGTTTCCGCCAAATTGTTTAATAGTGTTTCTGATTCTAAGACGTCAAAAGCAATTGCAACATGTGCGTTGGTATCAATTGGACCATTATCTAATGATTTATTTATCATTTTTACTTCCATTGGTCTCAAAAATGGAGCCAAAGCTTGTATTTGGGTTGTAATTAATGTAGCGTCAAACTAAAATCATAAATGAACTATTTATAGAACGCTCATCATATATTTTAACTTGAATACTTACAGTTATTAAAGGTTCAGATTCCAATATACTGATAACATTGGGCATATATATACCTTCAAATGGTTTATCACCTCCAAACTCAACTACTTTAAAAATTCCACCAGTACTATTTTCCAGAGCAACCTGGAGATAAGTAACAAAAACACTGCCTACATCTGTTACTGAAGAAACCTATTTAAATAAGATATGTATCATATGAGTATTCAGTACAAATATTTATTTATTTTTACGATATAATCTGCTAGAGATAATAATTCATATTTTACACATGAAATTGAAAATTACCTTATCAGCAGAATACGGTACAAATGAGTACTTTTCCAACTTAGGGGCAGCTTGTGATTGTTGTCTTCTTGGAGCTAAACTTGCTTTCATACCACGTAATTCAATACCACCAGATTTGATAACATCAATATCTCTGTACATATAAACGGGAACAGCTGAAATAAATAATAATAATATTAATACAATGGCCAAATACCAATAATCATATTAAAATTTATAACACATATGTTACAAACTAAACTTACTACTATTTTCAGTTAATGCTTCAATATATTCTAAATGTTTGACTGGATCGATAATAACTCTTTGCATTCTTGTTGGAAGATACAATTCTTTCACTTTCAAACCCAAAATAGAAAATTGGAGCATTGTATCAATAAAACTAATCCAATTTCCAATCCACTCCAACCGTCCACTAGTGCCTGTATAAGAGTTAATAGTAATTAATAATTATTAGTTTATCATTATCAATTAACTATTTAGATATATTAACTAATATATTACATAATATATACATAAATATATCACCTTTATAATCTGCTTCTTTTACTCCACGGAACACTCCTTTGTAATCATACCCCCTGAGTCCCAAATCTTTATAAATGTCTCCAGATTTAAGTGGTAATTCATTTTCATCAACATAAGGTTCAGGCAATTCTAATTGTTCAGTTTCAATATCATCAGGAATATAGATTTTACCAGTAACTGCAACAGAGCCTCCTTCACAAATCTCAAAATTGCCGGTTCCTTCAAAAATGTTGATGAGGAAGTTTACATTTCCTGAAATTACAAAATTAATTAGTTAGATTATTTATACTGGTTTTATAACAATATAATGGGATAAATTTAGATCAAATGTATTAAATTAAAATTTATATTTGAAACAGCAATAAAATTAATATATAATTACCGTCTTTAGGCATGATAGTTGCACGCAAAAATTGTACATTTTCAATAACAACAGGGAAGTCTTCAATGTTCTTATCTTGAAGTTTAGCAAAAGTCTGCCAAACTAGAGTCTAAAAATATGTTAATTAGATTTATTTAGAAATAAATTTAATAATTCTAAGTTTATTTGATCTAACCAAATATCCAGTAGCAGGGAATAAAACTCTGCCATCAATGGTGTGTCCAGCCAAGTATTGGTCATCTGGATTACTTAAATCAATTTTGATAACAGATTCACCAGATCCAGCTTCCTGTAATTCATAAATTGAATTAATTTTTTTTTACAGAATTCTGTTATTCAAAATTTTAAATTATTGTTTATTAACATAACATGTATATTTAAAATATACCTTTTGAGTAAAGTCTGAAACAAGCCATTCAACAGAATGATCCCATTCAACCAATGATTGAATCATAGGTGTTCCACGACCAACGGGATATGTGACAGCTGGGTATAAGTTTTTAATTTTTGGTTGAAGTCCAGCATTGAACAGTCTAAGATTATAAACATTATATATATATATATATATATTTGCTGGTATAAGAAAAATTAATAGTCAACTCACTTTCCAATGCCAGAAAGCAATACAGAAATGTTTCCTTCGGAGTTGGTTGAACGTTTAGTAAGACCAATGCAAGAGCACTCTGGTCCTAGAGCTCTCTTTAGAATAGCTTGAAGTAATGCATGTGGAGCAATTTCAATAACTACAGCATTTTTTGGTACATGAGCAAGAGCTTCCTAAACGCAAATATTGAAATTGTCAAAAATAAAATTAGCATTTTTATTATTATTTATTATATATATTATCATCTTACATGGAACAATACTGGAGCTAATAAATTATTAACGTGATAAGCAGTTGAACTCAATTGGGCAATTGGAGTGTTCCATTGTTCTTCAGGGATTGAAGAACTAATCCATCGAGAAGTACGTGGTTTCGGATTTGGTAAAATCTATTATCAAATAAAATATTATTATATATAATAAAAATGGTTATTCATATTATTTTAAGAATAATAAAACAGTATATATATATATATATATGTATGTATGTATTTATGTATATATATTATATACTACAATGAAAACATTTTTTTAAAAATATAAGGAGTTTACCCTTTCCAAACTGTTACGGAGTTTAGGTGCAGCATCAGCGATGTATTTAGAGTGGAAAGCATATCCAGAACTTTTAACTTCTTTTGCAAAAATGCCTTCAGCTTGTAAGGTCTTAACAAAAGCAGAAAGACTTGCAGGAGGGCCAGATACTGTTACGCTATCTTCACTATTGTGGCAAGCAGCAATTAAGTCAGAAGGCAATCTCTTTTTAGTTTCTTCCCAAGATAATCCTTTAATTTCAAGATACTATTAACATTTATATAATAAGAAAAGTACCATGTAATTGGACTGAAATATAACTTACCAACAGCAGCCATTGATCCTTGAGGTAATTTGGATTCTAAAATGCTACGGCCTCTCCAGAATGCAGCTAAAATTGCTTGGTCAGCGCTAAATGTACCATCAGCATATGCACAACCAAGTTCACCAACCGAGTGTCCAATAACACCGTCTGGTTCAATTCCAATCGATTTCAATAAATCAACTAAGGCCACCTAAATAAGTTAAAACAGTTAGTGAAATATGTCTTTTCAATTGTTTTACTTTTGAATTATTACCTGCATGGATGTAATTGATACAAAAGAGTTGAGAACATTATCAAATGTTGTTTCATCTTTTGAGTTAAGTATGCTCAACAAATCCAAGCCTTCTACTTGGAGTACAGCTGCAGCTTTGTTAATGGCCCGAGCAAAGGGTTCTAATTGAAGAAGTCCATCAATCATACCAGCCCATTGACTTCCCATTCCAGAGAAAATAAACCATACTGGCCTTTTTTCTGCTTTTACTTCCTACACACCATATGTTAATAACCTTAAGAAACTCAAATAATTAAAAATCAAGATAAAATTGTACTTACAGACACTTCAGTAATAGATTTTCCAAGAATTGAATATCCTCTATAAGCATGTCCATTTATTTTGTTTGTATGAATATCATGTAATAATGCATTTAACTCGTTATCAATTGGTGCTTCAGATATCTAATAAAATGAAAAAATTATAAATGGCAATACTTAACCCATGTTTATTTAATTAATTAATGTACATTTTTCAACATGTTGCTAACTGCTTCATCTATTCTTCCAGATACAGCAATTAAAGGTGGTATATTATTTAATATTGGAGTAGTTTTGGGTTTTGGGTTAGACTTCAATAACACGTGAGCATTAGCACCACCAAAACCAAAAGAGTTGAGAGCAACATAACCACCAGCATAGTCCCAGTTTTTGTGTACAACCTGTAAATCTCGTAAGATGTTATTTTAATAAATAGTTATTATTATATCATGAATTACTTGTAATCGGCCATCTAATAATGCAGGAATGTCAGGGTTAGGATTGGCAAAGTGAAGATTTCCAGGGATTTTTCCAGCTTCCAAAGCAATGACAATCTTAGCTAACGAACAGAGACCAGAAGCAGGTTCAGAATGACCCATGTTTGATTTAACAGAACCAATTAATAGAGGGGTGGTACGGTCTTTAGTGAAGAATTCAGCAATAGAATTAACTTCTTGTGGATCACCAACCTAATATATAAATATTATTTAATAAAATTACATATTAATTGTTGTTGATACTAATAAATAATAATTATACCTTAGTTCCAGTTCCATGAGCTTCTACGTATGATACTTCAGCGGGATTAACACCACACTTAGCGTATACTTCTTTGATAAGTTTGTTTTGCATTGCCCCACTTGGGAATGTAATTCCTTGGTCTTTAAATCCATCAGTGTTGATGAGTGCACCTACAACTGTGGCATAATTTCGTTTTGCTACACTGGCCTTTTGCAAGAATATAGTTACAACTGCTTCACTCCTTACATATCCATTCCCTATAACAAACATTTCATGATTAATATTAACAAGTTACCAAGCTATCAATATCAAAAGATTTACCTGTAACGTCAAATGCTTTGCACATTCCTTGTGGTGATAACATACTCAATCTATGAAACTGTAATGATGTGGTAGGTTTCAGTAATAGGTTAGAGCCTCCAACAATAGCTGCATCACACTGTCCACTTTCAATAGCTTGCACAGCTTGTGACAATGCAATTAAACTACTAGAACAGGCTGTGTCTACGGCAAAACTAGGTCCGTTAAAGTCAAATGTGTATGAGATCCTGTTAGCAAACATAGCTCGGCAACATCCCGTCAATCCATAACCATTTGCACGTTCTTGCTGTCTAGTTAAAAAGTCATCAGTCTCACTGTTGGATGCACCAATGTACACTCCTATTTTTTTCCCACGAATGTCATCTGGGTTTACTCCTGTTAAAAATTATTTATAATACAATTACAGACTATGTCATATTAATCAAGTACACATGAACTATATAAAAATATATCAACCAACCAGCATCAATAATACATTCATAAGTAGTTTCTAAAAGTTTTCTCAATTGTGGATCCATAACTTCAGCCTGTTTGGCGTGTACTCCAAAAAAATTGGCATCAAAATATTCCAACCCCAAAAGTTTTCCAGTTCTTGCTGGAAGGCCATAAATACCTAAAAGAGTTCATAAAAAAACCTGTAATTAATAATCAATCTTTTATGTTAAATTAAATATTTTAATATTTCCTTACCATTTGGCCAACGTCGTTCATCATCGGTAACCAAATCTTTTCCAGCAAAAAGATTTTCTCTGAATTCAGCTATTGAATTGGATTCTGGAAAACGTCCAGAAATACCACTGATGACAATTTCATCACTTCCAGAAAAAGAGTCACCATTCACAGCCCCATTGGTGGTGGCTTTATTAGCCTGTGGGAACCTTGCTGGCATTGTACCTTCAGCTACTGAAATATAAGAAATAATATATAAAATGTTAATTAATTGAATATAGAGTAATTAATTAAATGTATTTAAATCAGACAAAAAATTTAATGAGAATTAAATAACAATGCATAGTTATAAAAAATTATATGATAAAATGAATGATAAAATATACAAGGAACTTAATCGAAAATATCTATTAGTACAATTATTAATTTTAAAATAGAAACATTAATTCTAAAATTGATGGTATAACAATTGATTAAAAATATTTATCACCTACAATCAACAATGCACTTAATTAAATACATTATCTACTTAATATTATAATGTTTGATATCTAACTGATTATACATTTAAAATCAGACTACATCTAGTCATTTAAGTAGTTAATAATTGTAAAACAAATATATGAGACAGTGAAAATAAAAATATGAATAACAGTAAATGATAATTATAACTTTGTAATAATAGATTGACTTACATATTATTTGATGTAATAATACATATTGCAATACTGCAATATTTTGTATTTATAATCATGAATTAGAAGTGAACCATAATAAAAATATCATGTTTATTTTTTGTTTACAAACAACACTTAAAGTAGAACAGAATTTATATTTACCGTATAATACGTAGTAATTAATTCATATTCCATACCTACTACACAACTTAACACATGTTTGCATTTTTTATCATTTTTTTACTTCACCCTTACATATTCTAACACAATAATCATGTAGTAAATTATTAAGTACCCCATGTATTCAAGTACAATATATTAATACCCATTTTTTCAAAAATATTCCTAAAATTTTATGAAATAGCTTTAAGTAATATGTATGTACTTAATTGTTTTATATAATTAAATAGCTATAAGTTACAGCTATTATGAATAGTATAATTGGTGTATGTTTAGCCTATAACATTTACAAATTATAATACCTATTCATACGATACGACTGTATTAAATATTTAAAATCCTACTCTAAACAATCACTTACAAGAATTGTATACATAGAAACTAGAAACATTATTTTGCATTTCAATGACAAACATTGATTATTCAATAATTGTACAACAATATAAAATATGTACTATGTAAACAAGTTTTTTCTTATTACTTGTTTAAGGTCGAATTAGAAGTCTATTAGGTTATTACCCGATAAATATAATTAAATAAAATCAACTAAAAGTTTCAATGTTATAAATACAGATTTTCCGAGATTGAATAGCGAAGTTTAAATAGTGACCTTCAAGTAAAATCGCACTTTACATTTAATGTGGGTAAGCGAAAATTCGTTTAAAATAAGAATTGTCAAATCTATCGGCGTAACTATGATCACTCATTTTATGTAACTACTAATACTTTGAAAACATCAAAGATTAAATTAGATAATAATATCTAAATTAATCATGCCACGTTTGAAATGTTTACGATTTGCATAGATATGCGTATGTTTGAAAATTGCACATTCACGCAAGCCCAATAAAAACGTTTTATAAGAAAACGTTGGAAAAATCATAAGACAAAATAATGTCATAGGGCCATCGTGCGTCGTTTTACTACATGAAATTGTGCAGTTTATAACGAGAAAAACAAAAATTGTTGTCGTCGAACTACAACGGATAAGTGCTGGTCATTTTATTAAACATTAATTGTGCAAGATATTGATTGAAATCACGTGTTTGTCCGATCAAATTTAAACTTTCGTTTCAAATGTTTCAATAAGCAGCGTGTGTTGTAAAATGTAAGGCCATACCTATGAAGCGTCTAGTTGAAACTGATAAAGAAACAAAATTGTCAAGTCACATGTGCCAGTAGAACAAATCACGTCGGACGGACAAGTGGACGGTTGAAAGTCTAATAAATAATAATGTCAGGCAGTTGGACCGGTATAATAATCCGAATTCCAAGAGATGACAACGATAAGACGATTTTGCTCTAGTCGTTTGAGGTCGCAGAAGTGAGTAGAAGTGATGTACATACTTATCATCGTCTACTGTCTAGTACGGGCCCCAGTAAAAACAGTTAGCGATAAATACCGTGGCACCATAAAGTAATTACTATTTTATGCGTGGCACGCAGACGTATTATCATTGATTATAAATCAATGGTATTATGTACTTATATGTATTATTTTTTAGCCAAGATGTATTATTGTAATTTATAATTTATACTTGATTATTTAAAATACTATCATACAATTTTATTACAACACAGCATGTAAGATAAAAACATATTTGTGAGTTATGTTTCAAACGAAAATGTATCGCAGTATTTGCTGATGACTCCATCCCTTACCAAAACACTAGGACGATCAATTAATGGTATTGTTGAATATTAAATTCACGATAAAGTTACGCAACACAATTGATTAGCATATAATCGTACACAGATTTGAGATTAAAAGAATTTATTAGAAAAAATGTCAACCTAAACATATACGGATTGCAACATGAAATGCAATGTACAATAGTATTTTAATATGGTTGTTATGTACAGTTTTGAACACAACCGAAATCTCGTAAGTCGATTCAAATTCGAAGTGTTCATTAAGTTAAATTTTACCATCCGCACCACCTCAGCCTCAACGCAAGGTAAGACCAAGATAATCTGTATTCGATTTTGAAACCATTAGGTAAGCGCAGATGGAAAAACTACAATGTTTACGAAAACGTGAATTTTTTTCATATAATAGTAAATACCTAGAACACGAGTATACTGCAGGCACTCAAACAGTTATACTAACAAGAAAACATGAGTCTGAAGTATTGTATCGTGCAGCTAGATAAGACGAATTTACAATGTTCATGCGCCATCGAATCGTCTACGCCGTAGGTTAGAAGACTACGGTGTAGAACTATTAAATTGAATTAATTAATAAACATCGCGTTATCTGTGGTCCGAAAAATGATAAGGGGAACCCCGTTATCAGACGGGGTAGAGAAGGAGGAGAGGACCTGAAAGTTAAAACGTGCCTAATCTCGAGTGGTCGTTGGATTATTAATTATTATTGTCTCACCCATGCTATCGCTGCTGTAGGTATTCGTTAGTAGTGCCACTTGTTAGTTCCAATTAAGTGACGGCGACGGACGAGTTTACCGGTAGCTCTACAACTATTTTCTTCTCTTCTCTACAACACTATAATGCGCGACTTAACCGATCAAAGAACTTGCGATTATAATAGTATCAGTGTCTAATATGTGTTCGCCGCGTCTTAAACACACGCAGTTAAACGCCGATTTCGTTGCACGACGAGAATAATAATATTATGTGATCTTATATGATTTAAAATGTACAAAAACAACAATTAACGGAAAACAACAATAAAAATGTACACCACGAACAGTTGAATGAAACCACCGTGCAGTTATGTCGCGGGTTTCAAGCACCTGGAAAATGTCGTGCGGTATTTACTGCGCAGCGGATCGCCGGACAAAATGGAATAATGGTATCTGACTGGAATCGTACGGCGTAGAACGCGAACGGAATGAGAGTAAAAAAAAAAAAAAACCGTTTGTGCCGGGCGGCGAAGACTTAGGACGGCGGAGCAGCGGTGCGAACGAGGAAGAAGAGGCATGACCTGAGGATACTCGGTGGCGTGATACCGGAACAGGCGATCCGATTGGTCTAGGGATCGTTGGCGTGCGCGCACACACACACACACACACACACACACACATACACACACACACACGCAGTATCACGCACGCAAACACACACGCGCGCGCTCGCCCAGGCATGTCGACGGGTTTTTGGTATCCTCGACCGCCGCAACAAGCGCTACCGGTACCGCGGCCGCCAACGCATCACAAGGTCAATAACGTAGCGAGATCTAACGGCGGCGAGCGCAACAGTCATATTTTATTTACACGCATTTAAAGCCGGTTCACTGCTGAAATACATACTGTGTATAATATACATTATATATATTATTATATATTATTATATACCTACTCGTATATAATATATTACAATATCACGTATTTATTAGATATATTATAATTATTTTTTTATATTATTGTTTTATTCCCTGGGTCGTTCACCCGTACTTATTCCGTACCCTATTATACCTCAAACCCTCTTTACCGTCGACTCGACTAGAGGAAAAACGACTAGGAGTTTTAAGGCATTTAAAATAATATTATAATATGTATTTAGGCAGTGGCCGCTCGAAAGAGATATATTTGATATTTGAATCACGTCATTCACAAAAATATTATACTGGGTGGGGGTGTATAATTGGTTTAAGGGTGGTGCATTTGATGGTTATATACCACATTATATTAGTTTACTGTACAATGTACATACAAATTAAATACCCATAACTTATCCACTAAAAACCAATGCATGCACCTTTTGTAGAGCAGTGAACATTTTTTTAGGGCGAGTAGTGTAAAAATATTAAATATCAGCCAAGAAAAGAAAAATTCCAGCCGCCATTGTGTTTAGGTATTATGCACTAAAATAATATGCTAAGCAATAGGTTTTCGGGGTGCGCAACACTAAGATTTTTGATATATTTATTAGTTATTAATTTTCATATTAGTACTTCTATAGCAATAGCCAATAGCAGTTTAAAGCAATTATTATTATTATGCAAATTTTGCATATTTAGCTCTTTTCCCCCTACAAGTGTATAATTCGTTCTATTTGTATTCAAAGTACATATTTCAAATATTTTACACAATACATTTTATAAAATACTTATTTAATATACATTTTCTAAAATAAAGATAAATTATAAATTATTAAATGATCTAACTACCGTGTGTTTTGTGAAAAACATAAAATCGGTCTATTTGTTTGGGTAAAATTTTAAAATTTTTGAAATCATACACACAATATATGCATTTATAATTGAATTTATTGTTTTTTTTCTTTCTAAAAGGCAAGCTTGAAGTAAAAATAAAAGTAATTTTTGGTTTTTTGATGAAAAATAAAATATTTTAAGAGCATATTATATCATTTTTAGAGCAAATCTCATAATTTTTAATGTCATAAATGCATGCATATTATAAGGTTTTTTAGAACATGAAATCCCTAGCCTTAGTTATTACTTATTAGGTATCTATTGATTTATTTTCCCTTCTCTTCCAAGTTCCAGTCATTCCCTGTCAAACCATTCCTTCCCACAACTTGTCTGAGGAACTTTTTGACAGTTATAGTTAAAACAATATTATATTATTTTTATTATTATTATTAGTATTATTACGATATGTAAGGGGTATTTTCGCTTCTTTTGTCACGTCGTCGCATTCCGTTCCTATTCACGGCGTTCAAAAATAGAACCACATGTTGGAATTCGAGAATTTTCTATAGACTGAGCACATCGCCACTCTTAAGTCATGGATTAAGGGTTGGGTGGTCTTTTTCATACTGCATACCTACGTCGCGTCGTTACTAAGAGCTACCCTGCAATTTATCTAACCTACACATCCGTATAGTTTCATCATATTCTTAGTAAACAACGAACCGTTGTATAGTAATATTAGAGTTAATTCTTGAAAAGTCATCACAATATTACACTTTGAAAGAATTTCGACGGAATGTATTAGTTGGAATTACAAATGAATTGTAATTGTACGGTCTTAAAACTGCTCTTATCGTTTAAAATTACAAATAATTACTAATTATTCATTAACATACTTAAAAAAAAGATAAAATAATTAATTACTCATCATTCAGTTGTTATAAAATATAATAATTATATATCATTATTTATAAATATCTTAATTTATTTTGGTTTCCGATGAGGAGTATAAAATCTCAACACTTTTAATTTTCTTGCAATTATAACATTAAAATAAAAATTGATTTACAATTATATTATTGTAGTAACTTTTAAATAAAGCGCATTCTAAATTCCCGTCATAAAATAGTTATAAATTAAAAATTATTACCACCAAGGTACTTATGTTAATTTAGATTAACTAAGTAAATTGCAAAAAAATAAAAAGTAATGGCATCTTCACTACAAATGATGAAATAATCCATTCCAATAAACTGAATGAACCATAAAAATCAACTTAAAAAGGAAAATTATATTTTCATGTAAAATTATGTTAGATTTACACACTTAAACATTTCTGTAATATTTTTATCTGGGTTGAAATAAATAAATCTAATTGCTATATTTGAAGCACTTTTTACAAAATGAATCAATAAAAAACAATTAAATCGCCATATCGTTTAAGTCGTTAAAAAGATAATAAATTAGCTCGTCATGAAAAAGCAATTTATATAGATAAATTCACATCCATTTTCTAAAAGTAAGAGGGTAAAATAGATTCGTGATAGTAAAAATAATAATTTAAAATATAATTCATTTAGTTCGTTTCGACAAATATTATATCCTAAATGATATTGTTTCAATATATTATTAATTAGGTTGCGATGTTTGTAAACAGACTACTACTGACGTCATATATAACGTCGAGGGCTTCAGAGAAGATAGAACGCATAATTAATTGAGAAAAAAAGTATAATAATTGTTTATTATAAATATAAGTATAACACACTAAATATAAATGAACATGAATATATTTTATAATAATTAAATTAAAAAACTACCTATAAATTAATTAGAATAGTTTTTTATTTGAAATATAATGGAGAATTAGTATTAAAAAAAACATACCCAAGATTAAATACAGTGGGAATATTTATTTCTTACGGTTTGTACATTTGGCACGTTTTGCACTGTTTGCACATTCGGCGCTATTGATTATAATAAATTTATAATTTATTAATATAATATCTATAATTAATGCTATACATAGAATACATTTCGATATTTTAAGTAGTTTAATGTTTGCCTCCCTCATCCCCTCCCCCGCAAAGATCTAAGATGACATATTGATAAAATATATTTTATTCTAAAAAAAAAAAAATTGGAGATTTATACAATATAATAATTTTAAATAATTTAACTGGGGTTCATTTTTCTATTGAATAATTATTATTTTTAGTAGGTACCTACACCTACATTTTAACATGACTAATAAAAAAAAATGCTAAGATTTGCATCACTTTATTGTAATAACTAATAAGAAATAATAATAGGTTATTTTGTTCTACATGATTTTGCTGGGATATAAATACAAACTAAAATACAAAACATTGAATGGGTTGAAAATGTATATATTTATCGAATGATATATAACATATGTTTTCCGAACGAAGTATCTAAACCTATATCAACACAATATATTTAGGTATATAAAATGCAGATATGAAAAATGATTTAAGTTTAATTCAGAATTTGTTATGATTTATGGTCAAAAACGAAAATTTATTTCTTGAAATTAGTTGTGTAATCATGGTTGATTAGTTATGTCCTTCAATAAAATTTAAATGTTTATCATATTTAATTAACAGGTATGATGTTTTTTTCTATTATTATATAATATTATATCCGCATGAAAAAACATTATTATTCCGAAATAAGAATAAATTTCGTACTAATTATAAATGAATAAGCACGAAAAAATTGTTGACATAAATTAGCGGAAGATAAAATACGCATTATTTTATGCATAGGTAACTAACACATATTGATCATGGTATTAATTTAGGTTCGGTAAACTTACATCGACAATGTAATTGTATAATATAATTAACTTGTTGACAATGGATATTAAATATATATATATAATATCACATTTAATAAATTTATTCATGTTCTACATAATTTGACCGCAAATTGATCCATTATAGGTACTATTTATACATCGTGTTTATGTGCTTAATAATAATTAAATTATACATTAGGTAGATGTCAAAAAAATATAAAAACAATGAATTGATGTCATCTATTGTGTAATAATATAGTTTAACGTGTCAATGTCAAAAATGTACCCATTTAATTTTTAAATATTTATTTCAATATTGGATTAATTAATTTGAATATTTCTAAAAATGAATAAAGATATTATGCTTGACGCCATGACATAACGATATATTTCCGGAGAAGATTAATAATCATAATAATAATAAGAATAAGAATTAATTATTATATAGATATACATCACTGAACGAAAACGGAGTCTAAATATTCTAAAAGTTTTACAAAGATATTGCATGATTAAACCATAAACAAGTGTACAAATAATTAATTGCTTAGTACTGTCCCAAGGAAATCTTAATCAATTTCAAAATTATACAAAAATAAAATTATGTAAATATCCTTAAAAGTACACTAATTTGGACCAGTTTTATAAGAGAGTAAATAATATTCTTATGCATATACGCCTTATCTATCTTATCTAATAAAACACTAAATTTATATTCCGTATTAAAATTAATGATTCATCAATAAATATTTTCAGTATGAATTCGGGGCAATTTTAGAAGATTACAATTTATTTAAATCATACCAATCTTAAAGATTGGCTGAAATCATATAATATTCTATACATTAACATTTGCATTAACACTAGATTATATAATATATTCGATAGATAAGTTTAGTGACTACATCAAACACGGTTTAATTAAATAAAACAGAAACATTTGTCTCTAATCAGCATTCGAAAATAATTAATAATTAATTTCATAGTTTAGTTATACTTTTAGTTTAAATTCTATTTGCTGTTAATCTAATTATGTTAATAGATCAAATACTCAAATATACTTAAGTTGGTGTGATTAATTTTATTTTTCACATTGTTAGATACATCAATATAGCATAGGTATATGATTTATCTGTTAAGAAATTGGAGAATTTATGAATGTTCTTATTTATTCCAGTGTAGATTGGTTATCAATTGCTAAATTAAAGTAGCCAACTAAGAAGAGCAATTTTATTGCTTAAATGTTAGTGAAACGTTTTTTTTTTTTTTAAATAAAAAAACAAATATGAAATCTAGTATGAAACAGTCAATTTAATTTTGATCAATTTTAACATGTTCACGATAAAATAACACTCCTCGAATTAATGTTAGTGTACAATATTTATAAAATGTTACCTTTTAACATTAATCATTATTCATTAATAAATACATACCTACAAATTGTTTTCACAAACAGCATTATGTGTTAATGTGTAATATGTTTTGTATATTATAATATTAAAGTAAGCCCAAAGAATTTACTATAGAATAATTAAAATTAATTACTAAAAGAAAGTAGGTACTAAATTTGATAGCAACTTTTAGAACTCTTACAAAGATACACATGAAAACTAATAGGACTGGTGATTAAAGTGTGTGATTAGAAGAAAATTAGAATCCAATAGATATAAGTATAACTAACTATACGGGAGCAATAAAATATTTCATCATTTAAAATATATATTATATAAGCGAATTATTTACAAAAAATACCCATAAAGTTTTTCATTTATTGAATCAAAAAAGATTGTTCAGTAGTGTTTTTAAGAAATTTTATAATTTAAATTAAGATGAGTAGAATTTTGAAACATTTTGAGTGATGGTGGTGGTAGCGATGGTGGGGATGGAGGGAGCAGTATTGTAAACACTCCCTCCTCAATCCACTCCATTAATGGTATAGTTTCGACAACTGTACTGTCTACAACATAGTACTTAAACACGGTATTTAAACATAGGAAATATAATGCGCTTAAATCAGTACTCAAATTCAGCATTTTAATTCCATTGATAACGGTTTAATTTCTAGTCCTGTATACTAAAGTCCACGCTTTGAACTTTGAAATAGATGTGTAGTTATCAATGATTCGCGTCACCTATAATTTTTAACAAATATAAAATGTATTTGACATTTAAAATATGTACAGCTAATAAATTGTTATGGATACAGAATTGGAATTCAGATTTAATAAACAATATCGATGGCTAGTATACACATAAGACCTAACTATTATAGTCTTATATGATATGTAATAGAAGTATTCCTTCGCATAAAATCAAATTCGTTCATATTATAAAATTTAAGACGTAGGTATGTTTATCTCAAAATCACTAATAAATAATACAGAATACAGTAATTTTACAACCAACCCCACGAAAAATAACTGGTACCTAACAGGCATTTGTTTTTAAAACTTTACATACTACCTTTAGGTAAAATAATAACCGCTAGTCAGAAAGAAAAAAAAACGATTTTTTTTTTATCAAATTACACATACATAACAAATATTTTAAGCATAACGATTGTTTTTTTGTTTTGAAATCAACAATATATAGAGATATTTGGTCAATATTTTTAAGTAAAAAAATAATTTTCAAAGTAATATTGAAATAATATAAGTGTAGAAAAAATATTAAGATACAATATATTCATTATAGAACTAAAAACTGTGCGGTATCACAGGATAGAAACAGGTGGAAAGCTAATTTGTGTTGCGGTAATGGGCTTCAATGGCTTTTGAAAAACCGAAGAAGAACAACTAAAAACTCTAGCTTTAAATAGAATAGTTAAAATAATAAATATTTTTTCGTTAAATTGATTAATAGCAAACATTCATAATAAAATGTCCTATAACAGAGTCAATAAATGTTTTATTTGTACGTATTATAAGACCAGCACAAGTGTAAAAATATAATAACACTCAGCCTGACATAATAAAACATTTTAAGAAGAAAATCTATTTATTTAAAAAAGTGGAAATCGAATGTAAAATAATATATTTTAACTAACAAGGACAATTTTATTGTAAGTTTCTTTTACAAAATATGAGATATCGATAATTGTATACAACTTACCTGTTGGAATATCAGTAGGAATAAATTGAACAGCAAAATGTTATGTATTTACAATGCTGGTACAGTAATTCAATTACTCCAAATTATGGAAGATTGACACAAACTGTACTGGCACAGACGAATGTGTGCACGGGCGAACGGCGTCAGTGCGTGTATTCGATTTCGATATCGACAACTGTTATCAGTATATTAGCGGTCGGGTGCACGACCAAAGGAAGAAAAGGCCAATTATATTGTACTTTACCGCGTGGAGAAGGAGACCATTACGAAAACCCGTAAGTATAATGGATATATAGGTACGTAAAAATAATATATGCGCACACCTTACCAGTGCATAGGCCATCATTTGTTTTTAGGAAACGGCGGAGGCAACGGTCAGGTCAACGAGATAAAGAAGAGCACGGTAAAAATATAATATAATATATAAAAATATTATATACATACAGCAGAAAAATACTGATTTAACACCAATTTAATACACACCAAGGGCAAATCAATGTTAAAATATTGTACACACGATAATGATGGTATAAAGAGACACCATTGTCCAAATATTAATAAAGTATAATAATATACCCGAGTGGTATATTATGTTATTATACTAAATATTATGGCATATCAGCCAGCTTCACGATACCCTTGTTAAATATACTACACATTATATAGTCTAAACGGTATTATAGTCAAATCAACACCACAATAGTAGCCCGAACGGAGGAGGTTTTTTTGTTTTCAAGTAAAAGAAAAAGTCAATGTCACTTACTCGTACTACCACCTCCAGGACCACCGTCAATATAACCGATATTATAATGTTTATCATTCAACAGTTGAAAAATCCAAAACAAAATAATAGTCACAGACAACAACAAAATTATTTGCCCTGCACAAACGACAATGGCAGTTAAATAATAACCTTGCATATAATATTTGAACAAAGCAATTAAATCCAACGTGTTTTAAATGTGATATACGTTTTATTTTATTATTACAGTGAAAAATTTATATTAATTATGACTATACTTACAATGAAAAAAACCTAAATAAAATATACGTGTTAACTTAATTTCTAAGAACAGTATATTATACTCACATATTATATTAACACGTACCTACTCGGACTTCAAAAGAATCTGAACTTTGTGTAGGTATACAAACTATTTTTCCATTTACTTTGAAAGTGACATTATTTTGAACTTTTAGAGTTTAATTACTTATTTATTTGTGAGCGTATGAAATTATTAATGTTCAATTTATAGATTTATCTTAGTATTTTCTCATAACACAGAATGATTAAAATACGTAAATTGTTCATTAGTCATTACTATAAACTTTATATACTTTATATACTTTCAATTAGTAATTTTAAATGATTTAAAATTTTAATAAACTAATATAATAATTATTTTTGAAATAAGTCTTATATATTCTACTTTTCTACTAAACAATAATAAAGCAAGTACCAATACAAACATCATTACAAAACAAATTTGACGTGTAAAAAGATTTGTGGATTTGATTGATCATAATTCATAATTAAAATAAAACTTGTTTTATAATGGATTATTATACAAGTCAGGTAGGAAATATTCAAGGACTGTCAAGTCCGGAATCTATACATATAACGTATCAAGTTGTTCAAAACAATACTGAAAGGCTTAAAATATAATCAACCATTTCAAAAATAGATGATATGTACTATATGAATACACGAAGTATGCATTTCTATTTTTTTAATAATTTACCATTGTTGATCATGTACAAATGTACAATATATACTAGTTTATTACTGCTTTCCGTTTAAATATAACTATGGTTAAAATTATTTGACGGGAAACAAAATAATCACGCGATTTTAAATCATACACATGACCAATTATTGTACAAGTGAAGGAAAATACGTTTTTATTTAAATAATATAATAATACTAGTTGGCCTCATAACATTTTCATTTTTACAAGATCATTCTTATCTAAATGATACATACTAATAATAATTACGTTGCGTTTGTAGAACGCAAGGAAATATAAAGTTCACAAAGCCAATAATAAAAAACTAAAAACTACGTAATATAAGTATCAACCAAGATCCAATAATGATTCGAGACTAGTTTTGAACCTGTTTTTCTTTTCGTCTCACTATTTGGTTTGGATCAATTTTCCACAAAGTCTCTTTTGTGTTCAACTGCAAATATTATGATCGTTGAAGAGGAAACTGGATTTAAAGATAGTGGTATTCCGGCGTTTTTTAGTAAATAAACCAAACCGAATTACTGCTGTTTACTACATTTTACACGAGAATGTAAGGAAATAGTACTCTAATAAATACCAGGTTCAGTTCAGTTGCGACTCAATGCACACAGTTTATTACTTAAATTACTTAAGAACTCACCACAAATTCAACTATTTAAGGGGATTCTAAGCCATGATTTTCTCTCTGTGTCTATCACATGCGAAACATAGGAATTTGACGTTTTCTATTTCCAACGTACCGATCGATCAATTAATGTCATTCAAATTTTGAAAACTGATTTAAATTCGTCATTAAGTCTACTTTAGATTGACTTTCCCTCTTTTTTCATTTTGTCCCCCAAATTTCACAAAATAGAATTAAACGAATTGGAAACATAAAAATCAACAAAAATTAATTTTTGGGAATGTTAAGTGCAAAATTTAAAAAAGTGGGAAAGTCGATCTAAAGTAGAATTAACGACGAATTCAAATCAATTTTCAAAATTCTTGTCACATTAATTAATTGATTGGTACGTTGGAAATAGAAAATGTCTAAATTCCTATGATGCGCGTGTGATTAACAGAAACAGAAGATCATGGATCACTATCCCCTTAATGACGATTGACAATATATAAGTAGAAAAAAAACACGAGATTTTATTTGAAGCAATAATTTGTTAAGAAACATTATTTAGAAAGATCTATTGAATTTAATGCGTTTATTATTCATCACCTGTCATTGCATTCATGTTTGCTAAATCGTTAGTAAGTTATTACTTTATACGTTCCATACGAGTCATTACATTTTACGTTTTAGATGTTTTGCAAAAAATAGATTATTAAATTAAAAGTAACTAAAATAAATAAACAAATATAAATTGAAGTTCCCTATATTCATATAAAAATTGCAGATTAGACGCAATAACTACTAAGGATCGAACAGAAGACTGGTTTTTCAAACTAGTTAGGTACTACGGTAATATATTAACTTACATGTTATAATAGTTATATTAATTAAATATTATTTGCTGTTTACATAATATGTTCATCGTTCGATGTATATTTTGTTAATTTCCACGACTGTTGTTTGTGTACAAATACAATAATACAATTCATTGGGCCAACGATTTGCCAACTATTGAAAACCTACGAAAAACATATGTACGAATCCATATGCTAAGTTTAAATAGCTCCAAGTTAACGTAAAACGTAGGTTGTATAGCTATTAACAGTAGGTATCTAATGTCCAATCGGGCAGTATTAAATACATACACCTATCATTTCAAGTATGTTTTATGAACTATTATAATAGATGTAATTTCAGAAATAAAATGACACAAGTATACAATTAATAATTAAAACGGTATGTTTACATAAAAAAACTAGCGAAACAATCGGTTTCGGATTGATAAAAAAAGAAAAATTAGAAGCTACGTTGTATATACCATGAACACGACGTTTCCGACTTTCTCGAGAGCCGAAATATAAAAATATAACGATTGCACATAAATTATAATATTGTGCTTCACACGATAATATATTGTTATCGACACGTCGACGTCCGAGAAAGACCTTCATCTTCGGTGAAGATAAAAAAAAGAAAACATCGGTCGCTACCCAAAAAAAGATTCCCGCGTCGCGCCAACCACTGCGGTGATACGACGTGCAAATGTGTGATACCGCGGTGACGGAATACTTATAGGCACGGTGAAACATAGAGGTTAGGAAAACGAACGAGGCGGCGGCGCGCCAACGAACCCACACATGTTAAGCCGGAGAGAGATAAGGGAATAATCAAGCAGTAATTATTAAACATTATCTCCATCGATATTATACATTTGATTACGTTTTACAAGCGTGTATACGGTGTTTCGTAACGTCGAGACTCGAGACTGTTTTTACGGTATCGCGTGCGCGCCCGGGTAAACAAAGGCGCGCGGAGGAGACGATGTCGCCCAACACTGAAAACTGGGATCGTGTCCGAGAAGTCGGAAAGAAATGGTGCATATACATTTTGCAATACAAACAATATTATACTGTTGTAATGCCATATTATTTGTAAATTAACGTGCTTTGATAATAACGCGCGGCTCGTCAACACGCCGCATCGACATACGAGACGACCCGCGACCCGCTCCGCCGCCATCAAGCGTACGTACGGCAACGCCGGCACAGATCAAGCAACTACTGCGTACACACGCGCAACGTGCGAACGAATCGAATGCACGTGAAAACCATCGAGAATTATGTATTCGCATGGCATCGTAGGAAACGGTCGAGATGATGGTATTATTAATATTTGTGTTTTACGGAGGTCACACCACGATGTGTTCACACACACACACACACATACGCACATACATAGGAATAAATACATCGATTAGAGGGAAAATAATAAAGTAATAGTAACCATATTATAAGGACTTTGTCGTCGAATATTATAACAATATCAATTACGGTTCGGTTTACTCACGTTTAAACTATTTGTGTGTGCCTTGTACTCGCACTGTTTCCGGTGGTAATCGTGCAGCGGAGTTTTACGATCCGTTTGCACTGACTGCGGACTGTTGTAAACCGTGCGCACTATCGCCAGAAAGAAAAAGAACTGTTTATCAAAAATTATAATTTAATAAATAAAATATAATATGTTTCGAACAGTGTCGTCGGTGGTGGTGATATAGTGTTGGAGACCGCGTGCGAGAGACACGTCCGCGTACCGCCGTGCGATGAGTGAAACTGTTAACTGAATGAACGTTCGACGCACGCTATTGTTCAAATAGCGTGTACGCCGTATCCAGACACGCGCCGAGCGGATTGGGCGTTGCGCTGACGGGACGATATCGGAGACGATTTTTTTTTTTTTTTATCTCCTCTTCTTATGCGCCGCTCACCGTTCCCCCTCGAAAAACAACACAGACCCCCCTCACACACGTGTAGTACTTATACTATATATATTATTATGCGGGTGGTTTTCCTTCGCGCGATACTTATTATAACGAAAATTCTGCACGTACCAACCAATTCGAGTGCAACGGAAACTGGTACAGAGAGTGAGTGAGAGTCACGTGGTTACCGCGACATTATTTCGTACCACACACGCGACGACGACGATATCGGACGCAATTGTGATGATGACACTGTGGCGATGACGTTTTATTTTTTTATCATGCGTGTCATCGCTCGCGTTTCGCGTACTTATTGGACTTACTGATAGGGAAAAGCGTATGCATGGGTAGGCGGTGACGACTGACGGAGAAAACATATGGAAAAAATGTACTCCGTCGTATTATTATTATTATTATTATTATGCTTGGGTGGCCCGCGCGAGCGCGTACCAGCGATTCCATTTTCGGCGGAAACCGTACGGCAGCGCCCCGGTCGCAGTCATATTGTGTCGGTTCTCGAAATCAGCTGATGCGCAATATTCCAGTATTCCGCCGTACTCGTTTCGACATCTGGCGCGCAAACATTTTGCATTTTTGCCTCACTTTTTCCTGTGTTTTGTCAGTACTCACTTTAACAATATTAAAAATCATTCTGCCCATACATCGGTACAACTTTATAGGGGTGCACCTAAGACTGATTGGTGCTTTCCTTCCAAAGTTCCCCCCCATCCCAATTATAAGCTTATAATTTTTTATTTAATCTATACAATAGTATAATATACAAACTACAAATTATATAGTTAAAAATTTAATAGGTATGATTCATAAAACAATATATATATCCAATAATATTTTACTAATTATGTAAGGGATGTACAAGGGGTGCAAAGTTTCCATTACTTGCAAATATCCAGCTATATATTTTTATAAGGCTACAAACAGTTATCAAAAATGTTATATTCGAGTTTTGACAATGCTTTTAAATGCTTTTAAATTTAAGAAATCACTGCGTCACGAATGAATCGGGGTTTTGAGCTGAAATTGCAGATTTAAATGTTGTGGATAAATCATAGTCATAATAATCCTTAGTTTATAGCTATAATTTCCGATCAAAACATCAAAGCTACAGGTAAAAATTGTAAAACATTATTCATCGAATCGAGATAGATCACCTACTCCCAAAACTATTAAATTAGTAATATTTCGACCAAGAGACGAACTCATGTCATCTGTTTAAAATTAATAGGTACAATCGAGAAGATTGAATATTTAAACAAAATTATTTGAAACCATAAATATTTATCAAATTAAACCCATTATCCATAACTACGACAAGAACGGTGTATTAAGTACAAGCAATCGTTGAAAAATGTAAAAGATAATTTTAAACATTCAAGTGTTGATCTTTTTTACTATAATAAACACTGCGTTCGTAGGTAATATATATTATAAAATATTTGATTAGAAAAATAATAACAGAATAAGTACCTACATCATTATATGTATAATATGCTAGAATCTTAGTTGATCGAATAACTGTCCTTTTTATTGTTTTAAGTCATATTTTCATTTAAAATAAAAAAATATTGAAGGTACCTACTAATTTTGATATGTTCACATTATAGGTACACCTTTTTTATATTGATAAGTGCTAATAATGAATACAGTAAATTTCGCATAGTGTGGGCACCGGTTAATATGGGCATATGCATATTGTGGGCAAAATGGTTGGGTTCCAATACAAATATGTATTAACAAGGTTAAAAAACCACATAATATGAACACTCGATTGGGTTTATATAGATCATTTTTATTTAATCGTAGCATTAGAATACACACATATGCATTTAAAACGACTAATATAATTGGATTTTGTCGTATGAGATTGATCAGTTTATGACAAATAATAAAAAGCCTTTAAACCTTAGGTAGTGAGATTTATTGACTAGAATTGTTTTTACACGATCTCTAACGCAACAATACCAACATTTTAGTTTTAACGTAAATCTCAACGTGACACTATATGTTCCGAAAAAAACTCCCTCAAAAAAAAATCGCAATTTGAGACCAAGTGAAATCGCTTCCTCTAGGCACTCCACGGCGTTAAATCGCTAAAAAATTATGCGTTGCAAAAAACGCGTGCAAAATAAAAACTTTTTTGATATGATAATTAATACTTGTGTTTTTGAACTAATCTCAGTTTTATGGGCAACTGCTTAATGTGAGCAAACGTGTCCACATTAAGTATAATTCACTGTATATAACAAAAAATAGGAATATTAAATATATTGCGCTCTATAGCGTTTACTTGTACAATACATTATTATGTGTCTTTATTTTTTTATATAAGTTGAACAAATCACAAATAATAAAACCTGCAGTGTACAGGTATATCAAAACATACATTGATGTATTTTTCATCTCTCATAGAATTACTTTATAACTCTAATAATGATCAAAAAAGTAAATAAGCAATGTACCTAATATTAAAATCATTCGACGACGTATCATAATATGATTAAACTTAAGTATAAATATTATTCGTACTGGGTCGTTATTTTTTAATTTGTTATTGCTTTTTATAATTTAAACAAAGAATATCTGTTAGGATTATACACGTACTGCATATTATATGCATTTATAGACTGCCCGTAGAGCTTATAAATTTGCTATTGTAGGATATATTATATTGTTTATTGTTATCAAAATAAAATTATGTACAAATTAAACCTAGTAGTATATTATGTTCCCCGTGGTATCAAACATAATGTAGGCTTTTTATAGTTTTTCCACTTTTATGAGATCATTTTTTTGTACAAATATATTTTACAGTACGTATCGATGCATTTGTATACAGTCGACAGTCGTATAACTTTTCCAAACAACCCTCGCTCTGTAGCGTATATTTTGGGTACTGCCAATGTGGCAAAGTAACGTATGCACTATAATAATGTTTCATGTTTGCTGATTAATAATCTTCTATGAAATGACGTGTTACTATAAATTGTTATTGCAATGCATTGTTAGGAGGTACCAATATTATCAATATTATTAAAAATGAACAGCTAATTAGATTGTGTATTGTAATTGAAAAACGAAAAATAAATTATATAATATTATAAATAAACGACCTCTGGTAATGGTAAAGATATTTCTTGGTTGTTGATGTAAATAATTTTCCTACTTTTCTATATTTAATCTGCGATAAATGTCTGCACTCGGCAGTGAAAAAAAAGGAAGTGTGATTAGGTCGAATAGGAGGTAACTAGCGATTTGCAACAGAATATCCATATAACGAACAAATCGTTAATTAATAGGTACCTAATGGCTACTACAATACATATTTATAAATAATATCTATTTTTATAGGTTAGGTACCTTTGTATACCTACAAGTGACAAAACAGAACAACGTGCCCACGTTATTCCAAAATATCATTATGTTAGTATGTTAGGCATTTACACTTCAGGATTCGTTTATCGTTTGTAAAATATGCTGAATTTTTGGTAATAATTTATTAACAAAGTTATAAATTATTAAAAATAAGTATTCCTTAATATCGTTAAATATTTTAAGTTCTTTTTTGTAAACCTTTTTTTATAGTTGGCTT
The DNA here is from genome assembly GCA_025469195.1 of Chaitophorus viminalis. NCBI lineage: Eukaryota > Metazoa > Arthropoda > Insecta > Hemiptera > Aphididae > Chaitophorus > Chaitophorus viminalis. The sequence continues at coordinate 110,359 of JAIPRK010000748.1, read as the reverse complement.
TACGAGCATTTGAGCTATACCATAGTTATATAATTCATATTTTGTTGCTAAGACAATATTAATTGCAACGCTCATCAGATTTATAGGTTAGTAATTCAGTAATTATTACTTTCATAGAAATTTATATACCTACAAATTGGTTGATCTCTTGGTGAAGCGGTCTAATAAATAATGAAATATATCCGAAAATGGACAAAGATATAGGTGGACAGATTTTCGGCATTATAAATTGTATATATACAATACAGAATAGTCATCCATTACATGTAAAAACAAGATTCTTGATACGTTTATAATAATTAATAGGTATTAATTATTTTTATATGCATTAGCAACTAGCGATCAAGAAAAAATGTTAAATACAAATTAATTTATAAAGTATATTTTAAATTTTAATTCAAAGAAAAATACATTATTAGAAACAATTATTTTTTTTTACTATTGTTTATTTAATTGTTATGAGGGCGGGTACATCCGTATGTGTAATCTCCGTACAAACGTATACGTATACAACAAAACAAATCTATGTTCAGTAAAACTTATTTTTTGTCGCTAGCTATGATATTAGACTTATTATAAAACATCATGGGAAGAATATATCTGCATGTGCTTCTACGTCGATTTTTTACAAATTATAATACTTATTTTAATTCCTAAGAGAGATATGAATTTTTTTAAATTGTAATATTTCACATACTCATAACTTGCTTAAAAATGAAAATATTTTAATAAAACCTACGTAGAAACACATATAATGTATTTCCCTTTAAATTCAATAATAGGTAAGATTACTCTAATATTAAAGTTAACAATATAAAATTAGTTTTACTGAACGTAAATTTGGTGTGTTTGTATGACGGAGACAATACATGATGCAGGGGTGACGAGTGACGACCTCTCAACGTTTCAAGCATCTAGACATAATTTATTGTGATAATGTGATGTACTTATTATATTATTTTTGCTTGTAAAAACTACAGTTGAAATTAAAATATATAATATTTATAAATTTAAATGGTTTAATGTGATTTTAAAGCAATTTTTTATCAAAGATTTTAAATTTTAATCGAAATATTAATATATTATCCATATAACTTTCGTGATTATGCACTTTTATAATGCGAAAATGCCATATTGGTTTCTGCTAACGGGATTCAACGTGTATAGTGCTCGATTAATATTTATTCAATGTTATCATTGATTTAATACTCATAGTTATAATCATATATGTATACATAAAGTTGTTTCCATAATGTATAATTATTACTTAAATTGATTTGAGAATCTAATAATTTTCTTAACGTTTTTAGATACCTACTCGGTAAAACATTATGCAAAAACAATTCTTCAAAATGTGTGAAGTGTAAATATTGAAAGTTTTATAGTTTTATAAAGCTTCTTCGTTTCTATATAGTATCTACTATCTAGTATCTATTAAAATTTTTTTTTAATTATGTTTAGGTCGATTCTTAAAAGACGTCATACACGAGTAATGTTTTCTGCAAATAATGCTAATAATAATTAATACTAATAATAAATAATAATAATAATAATAATAATAATAATAAATAATTGAATGAAATATTTTAATATATTTAACATAAATATAAGTAGGATTTTAATTAATTTCGAAACTCAGAAAATGAATAATACTATAATCTAGAATTATATGAAAATTAACTATTAAAATAATATTTGAGTTATACATAGATGAAAAATAAAAATAATTATATAAAAATTAAGAGGTGCGAATGGTGCGATTGAATTAAAATGTATTATACTGAAGAACCGGTTTGACATTTAAGAAAAAGTTAATAAGATAATAATAATATTTCTAGTAAGATAAATTATGTTCTCATTAATATAGAAATGAAAGAAACTTAAATCAAATAGAATATTATTGTAACTTATAAGATAATATGATAGGTACTTAAATATCTCCTTATGATTAATAAACCACTCAATATTGGTTATATAATTTATAATAATTATGTGCATTTAGAGAAATAAAAAAATTCATTAACTAGTTAATTTATCAAATAGTAATCAAAGGAAATTTATTCAAAATAATTATCAATTAAAATCAAGCAAATTTAAATCAACACATTTTTCAAGTGTTTTAAAATATTTATGCTTCTCTATTTCTCTAATACTTAATAAACAAATAACAATCGACCAACAAATATTGGAAGTTTATTATCACACCTATACAATGCTTTATTAATAATTTGTTACATTTTGACTGCATTCTATCAAACTGTTTAATCATGATAACATCGGTAACCTTTGCCAAAGTGCTTACCATGTAATAAAGTAAACACAAAACAAAATATATTTTATTTTGTAAAATTCATACATTTTTTCTTAAAATTCTTGAATTCTATTGTACCAACTCATTTTTAAGTAGAAAATTTGAAACTAAATAATGTTGTTGATTAAAATGTCTACATAACTTATATATTGTAAATGTACTCAAAAAAAAAAAAAAAATGTATTTGACCGAAAAATAAAAATATCTATACATCGTTATGAAGAGTATATGCTTTACTGAACAAATTTAAAATTAGAATTAATACAATTAATATAATATTTTATTTATGATTATTATATTTTAAATTTAACATTAAAACTTATATTTTTCATTATCATTAGAAAATAATGAACATAATTTATAATTGCCTAAGATAATTTAAACATATAAGTAATATATATATTATATAGGACATATGTATAAATGTTATATACGCTCAGGTCGACCTTATTGACATTGAGAAATAATATTACATCTGTATTTTACCCTTTATGTTTATATATACATACATAAATGTGTGTATAAATTACATTATATTATATTTAGATATTATTATTTACGTAGGTATACATGTATATGATAGAGATATAATATAATTGATACCATACATTATGTTTATGATTCGCATCGTATAAAACGCATAAAGGTCATAAATTTATATCGTTAAACAACTTTGTCTGTCTATTTAAAATAGTCAGTTAGATTTTTTCCAATCTACTGTAGGTACAGCATATGAAATTACTCAGCATAATATTATAATTTTAAGCTGTTTATTATTCCTTGATAATATTACAGTAAATTGTTAAAGTAGAAAATGTTATTGAAATTTATTATCAATATAGTGCATTTAAATTCGAAATGGAGTAATGAATGAATTGATTTTATTTTATTTTTTTTTTTTGTGCCTGCCGCTAAGTTTTGGAGCAGAAAAATGTTTTGATTTTCTGGTATAGCAACTTTTCTGAAAGAAAAGAAGGAAAGTGAATCTGGTTTGTACTTAAGCAAGCCGAAAGTTGAAAATTTTAGTTTTCGAAAGCGTCGGAAAAACCATAAAAAAATTACAAAACAGCTAGCACTTTTACACAAAACCACATTTTTACAAAAAAATTTTAGATTCTTAACGGAGTGATGAAATCTATTGGTTTAACAATGATGTGTGTTATATTTTTTTGTGTATGACGACACCTTTTTTGGCAGTAAAAATGTTTCGATTTTCTTAAACAGCAATTTTTCTGAAAGGAAGTGAATGTAGATAGTATTTGGGCAAGTCAAAAATCGAATTACGAAAGTAACTCCACCCCCTACTGCACAGCAAAGCGAGGCCCATCCGATTCTTTTAGATTCTGAACGGAGTGATGGAATCTATTGATTTAACAATGATGTGTGTTTTTTTTTATTTTTTTTTTTTTGTGCCTGAGGACACGATTTTTGGTAGAAAAAATGCTTCGATTTTCTTAAACAGCAACTTTTCTGAAAGGAAAGTGAATGTAGATGGTACTTGGGCGAGCCAAAAATACAATTTTTTCAATACTTTTTAAAAAAAATCGAAAAAAACGATAAAAAAATTACAAAAAAAAACGGGAAATTTACGCAAAATCACGTTTTTACAAAATACATTTTTTTAAAATGCTCTAACTTAAAAACAAAAAACCGTAACAACTTGAAATTTTCACCAAATCTTTATATTGGTATTCTCTATACATATTCATGTTTTCAAAGTGTTTTGACATATTTTGACTTATTTATAGACAATTTAAATTTTCCATTTTTGTAAGTTTTTTTTTTTTTAAATATCTATAAAACTTTTTTGGCTGTCCGAAAACTCTTGAAAATGTATTAAAGAATTAATTATAAGTTATACTAATTGTAACTAAAAAATATCGGAGATGGTTTCTCTCAATTTTTTTTTATAAGCCCATAAAGTTCAAATTTGTATAAAATATGTTAAAATTGTGATAATTTACAAGTTATTTTGTAGTTGAAAATTCATAAAATTTTTTCTGTTTATACTTAAGGTTCAGAATTTTAACACTAGGTTGTCCATAAATTTACCATCAAAAATATATAAAAAAATTTCTACCAGACTTAAAAAAAATTTTATGACTATTTTAAATTTAAATTTTTACGAAATTGCATTATAATTGAATTTAAATATAAAATACTATAATATTATATACACATTTTAGACAAACATATTAACTCAGTTCAGAATCGTTATTCGTATACAATGATATCTATCATTGCAATCAAATTTAACACATCCATTATAATGATCTATCCTATGGACGAAATCCATTCCACCCCCAACTGAACAGCAGAGTGAGTCTCCATCCGGTTCTTTTTATGTATGTTACTATATTTTGCTGTAATAAAATGTGATATCAATTATTTGTATAATTTAATAAAATACTTTTCCAACAAAATAATTTTTAATGAAAAAATTGGTTCTTGTATAATATTTATAGGAATAAATTTAATTTTGGTTTTTTGAAGAAAAAAATGTTTCATTAAATACATAGGTGAAATGCAAAGTAATGGAAATTTGATGCAACACTACAACCAGGCACGGAAGTAACTTGACGTTTTTAGTTTTAAAGTATCTTAGAAGACGATAAACTAAAGAGAATTACCAAATAACTTATTTTATAAACAGTTGAAAATTATTACGTAAGTCATTTACAAACTAGCCGTAGGTACAAACCTAACACATTTTTTGTCTATTATACAATTACTTAATTAAATAGCTCAAATAGCCGAAAGCCTGTGGAAGTAAATAAGTTTAATTTACATACAAATTTTCTTATTATATGTTAATAATTACAAAAATAAATTCAACAATAAAAATACTGACCTAAAATAAAACGTGTTGTTCATTTGAATGCGAATTGTAATTATAAATACTAATGTGCGTGATTTACTACTTTAAAAATAATACATATTATTCATCAGCTAAAAAAATCTTAGTTAAAATACATATATTTATTATGAAATATACTTAATAAAAATAAACATAAATTACACAAAAAATGACCTTTAATTTCCTATAGGTAATCTTTCAAGTTCATTGTTATCGGGGAATATCTATTTCACTATACTGTTAAAGGATTCTATGAAATTTATTGACAACTTAAATAAAATTTATAAGTTAGAATATTAAAAATTTATCACAGCTTATATTCATATAATGAGTCTGTACTTCTGTATTGAAAAACAATAAAACGCATTTAATTTTTCTCTATTAATCAATTCTATTATTATATATGTTGAGATTAAATCCAAACTAATAGGAAGTTTTTATCAAAACATTACTGCATTTCTGTAATTATAATATTGTATACATAATATAGTATATAGTATATACTATATACGATATACACAATACTCATTACTCTGCTTAAACTTAAATCTTCAAGTCTAACAATCTGTTTGATACTCCGATAGATACCTACATGGCTACGTTTTACGTATATAATATTATATATATAATATTATAGTTCATATAATAATTCACACTTGTAAAATACACGTAAAACGTATAACCGATATAATAATTATACGATCGGCTTAATTCGATTTCCATATTAAATAAAGTATATAATAATATCAACATTTTATATGGTATTATGGGACGCGTAGCATTCAAATGTCAGAATATAAGTTTCTTAAGTAATTAAAAAAAAAAACTTAAATTTTTTTTTAAAGATTTTTAAAGAGTAGCTTATGGATAACCTAGTGTTAAAATTTTGAACCTTAAGTATGAACAGAATAAATTTTATGAATTTTTATCTACAAAATAACTTGCAAATTATCGTGATTTTAACATATTTTATATAAATTTGAGCTTTATGGGCTTATAAAAAAAATTTGAATGAAACTATCTCCTATATTTTTTAGTTACGATTAGCTTACCTTAATATATACCTTGTATTAAATTTTCAAGAGTTTTCGGTCAGCTAATTAAATTTTATAGATGTTAAAAAAAATTTTTTTTACAAAAATCGAAAATTTAAATTGTCTATAAATAATCAAAATATGTCAAAATACTTTGAAAACTTAACCATGTATAGAGAACGCTATTATAAAGATTTGGTGAAAATTTCAAGTTGTTACGGTTTTTTGTTTTTAAGTTAGAGCATTTTAAAAAAATGTATTTTGTAAAAACGTGATTTTGCGTAAAATTTCCCGTTTTTTTTGTAATTTTTTTATCGTTTTTTTCGATTTTTTTTAAAAAGTATTGAAAAAATTGCATTTTTGGCTCGCCCAAGTACCATCTACATTCACTTTCCTTTCAGAAAAGTTGCTGTTTAAGAAAATCGAAGCATTTTTTCTACCAAAAATCGTGTCCTCAGGCACAAAAAAAAAAAAAATAAAAAAAAACACACATCATTGTTAAATCAATAGATTCCATCACTCCGTTCAGAATCTAAAAGATAAAAAAATATGTCAACTGTACGTTTATGTTACTATGTCCAATATTTTGAAGTTGTTACATCTTTTGACATAAAATTCCAAACAATGATTTTAGTCATGGGCGTTCTCACGGGGCGGGGGGGGATAGAGTTCTTTATTTTCTTACATATTAGTAACTCACGTTTTATCTACTTTTGATAAATGTATTCAATATTGACTATTATATTCAATATTAATGATATTAATATTCAATATCATTATTTTTATCTTTATTTCTTGCTATTTTTCTTTATCGTGATTATTGATTCCACCAACCATAAAAAATATTATTATTTATCACTGATAACATATAGCAAGCAATTTGTTGAAACACAAATTATTGAACATGAACCTTTGAAAAACTTGTTAAATTTTACCTTGATACAGATGTTCATATACAGTTATTGCTTTATTGAAAATGTGGCAAAATTAAAGATAATTGATAAATTTCCTAAAACAGCCATAGATGTACTACGTTTATGTAGTTTTGAAATTTTTCCAAGTATCTACTAACTTTTAAAAATACTTTGCACTTTGTCAGTCTCCACGTCAACTCCAGATAGGACTTTCTCATGTTCGAAATAAAGAATTAAAACCTATCTGAGAAACACAATGACTGAAGTAAACAGTAAATTTATTATAACCATAATTAATTATCTTTCTTATATTATGAATATAATTTCTATGACCGTCTTAATGGACTAACATTGTCGGCCATTCATAAAGAGGTGCCTTTTGATTCGAAAAAAGTTCTCGATATTTTAGCTCAAAAATTGAGATAAATCGTTAGGTAAATTAATTTGAATTTTTACATAAAATGAATTATTAAAATAATTGTTTAGAAATTCACATGCCCTGTTTGACTATTTTATAGTTTTAAATAAAATGTACAGTAAAAATGACTTGAATTAGTTATTTGATATTATCAACTATTATTATTTTAATATTCATATTTATAATGTGGGAGATGTGAAGTGAAACCCTAACATAACCTTACGGCTAATTATGTCCATTTTTTTCATCCCCCTCCGTTGAAATATCCTGAGAACGCCTTTGATTTTAGTACACCTGCAATTATTACCAACAATTGCGTGTTTATGTAATTAAAAACATTATGGTGATGATTCATGATAGTAAAAATTAGATAATGTACTTTGTCAATAGCACATAGTATGTACATAAAAATTCAATTGATTCTCAGCAAGTTTAATTATCGACGACCAAAGATGAACATCAATCACCCAACTAAACAACGTGTTTCCATTCACGTGTTCAAATTATTTAGTTGTTATCAGTGATGTTCCTATAAATTTTATACGTTGACGAGTCTCTCGTGATACGGCAATTTTTATGATAAATACGGTGATGGTAAAGGATGTAAGTATTAAGTTTAGATGTGTAAATAAATATTAACAAAAAAAATTAAACAGTAATGAGCTGATCGTCTGAAGTAAAATCCACTACAAAATTAATTTAAATAATAATATTGTTAAATTAATTGTTATATATTGTATTTTTTTTTTTTATATTTCTTTACGAACTACTTGAAAGTATACGCAAAATAGGTACCCGAGAATTTTCAAAATAAAGTTGAGATCATACGGATTATATGTCATATACCCTATGGTAACACCATTGGTTGCAGTAATTATAACTAAGTGTGATTTTCCATTAAAACGTTTTTAATATCTAGATTGTAATTTTAGAAATGTCCGAAAAACAATATTGTGGATGCAAATCTATCATTTTCGACCTGGAATTATTCTTTCTAGATGCACCACTATATATTTTCGATAATGATTTAACCAACTATTGAATAACCTATATATGTAATACCATTTAATGATAATTGTACATACATACATTTTACTATGTACAGTGTATAGTACTTGTATAGTATTATGGTCTATAGTGTAAAATACTGTATCTATATCGTGCCGTTGATCATTTACATATTTATAGTCAATAAAGATGACTATGCCCTACATTCATTGTCAATAGTTATTCTATATTGTAATATACCTACACTACTGCACCGACGACTATAAGTACCTATATTTGCTTTTAAAATGCATTGAATCATGTACCAGATTACCGAACGTTATAATCTTTTGTTTAATTTCTTCTAATAGACTTTAGTTTTTACATTTTTACAATAATCTGAACTGACACACTCTAAAATTTCATAAAGGGTGTTTATTGAAAAAGTGCATGTAAAATTGGAGACTTTTAAAAATTATAAGAAATTTCAAAAGGGGTTATAACTCATAACTTTAATCCATAACATTAAGGTGATTGTAATCCATAATCTTCTGTCTCTGTCTACCACACGCGCAACATAGGAATTTAGACGTTTTCTATTTTCAATGTACCGATACAAAAAAAAAAATTGACGTACCTACATCAAACTGACATTATTTTAATAGAGATCATTAAATAATAGATAATTATTCTTTGCTATACGACGTTAAGTTTAACTATTCTACAATTAAACGTATTATAGTTTATATTTCTATTTGTGAATAGAAAAAAAAAAACCAGAAATACTAGTTGTATTCGAAATTGAAATATTGTGTCATGAAAAACCAAAATGAAACATATTATATATCATCGCATTTAAGTATATATATATTATATAAATTATTGATTGCGAAATGTTGATTCTTGACATTGAAATTCTTTATAGATTCTTTGTGCGTACAAAGATACATAGCGTTCGGTACGTTTTACGTTTATAACAATCATCCGAAGAGTTATGTATTTCTACTGAACTTGGTGGTTTTTGATCTGTTGAGCATATCTTATGAGCTTTTATAGATTACGATTATTTCAAGTTATATAGTATACTAACATTCTATAATGGTTGTATGCAATTAAGAAAATATTACATAAATATTATAATATTGTTCGTTGTTTTAAATTTTGAATACCATTGTAGATTTATTATATATTTGTACTTTATTATGTATTTACACTTTTGCAGTATTATGATAAATAAAATATAAAACTATTTTCTCTGCATCCCATATATTACCAAGAATGTTCACGCATGTTGTGTTTTTCAAATTTATTACAGGCCCTAAAATTTCTAATACGAAACCCTGGAATTATAAGTCTGTGCATTCCTATACTATTTATTTACTGTACATTTGCATAGACCTTCAAATAAATTAAACAATTTTTTCATTTGTTTTTATTAGGTTGCGTAATGCAATCGATTGTTAAAAATTATAATACTTGAAAAATATTTAAGTGTACTATTGTTATTATTATATTAATTATAGTACCTACGGTTGTGTAGAATATCATTATACACAAGACACAACTATATTATATAACAGTCAAAAGCATATTATAATTACAAAAGCACAATTATTTTATAAAAATATGATGATTATGTTATAATAATATTATTATGCTATGGTATCTAAATATCTACACTGTAATTGAATAAATCCGAAATAATTATTATATTTCGAATTCTTACGCTTGTTAAGTTAATGTTATTAGATCAATTAAAAAAAAAAAAAACTATAGTCTACGTTTTTATAAAAATAATTTATTTTATTATTTGTTATTAAGACATTTTAAATTCACTTATATTTTGTGTGCAAAGGCATCAAGTAATGCAATTTAGTAATAATTAACACAACATAAAATCTGTAAATCACATTTCAGAATACATCTACGTAACAAAAATATCAGAGTATGTCATCGTGTCAAAATGACATTGTTTAGAATACTAATTAGGAGTTTGAATACAATTAATTTTAATTGAATACTACAAATAAACAAAAGCATATGATCATAGGTACTATACACTACTACGAATGTATAATATATGTTTTTATACCTATAGGTATCTAATATTACTTATACTTATTAGTTATGAATAAAGTAATAATAGTCCATTATGAATAAACAGTATATATATGTAAACACTTTAGAGATTGCATTACGTGTTTAAAACTTTGACTCGGTGATAATATCCACCTATCGTCTAGACTAGAAGATTTTAGAGAAAAATAAATAAATTACATAAGTAGTAATAATATAATAATGTTACATTGAACATGAAAAATGCATGATAATGAACTTAAGAATTTAGCTATTGATGTACAACCAATATTAACCTTAACTAAAAACCGAATAAATGTGGGTGTCCTATTATAACGTATACCTAATTAAATAATTAAGCTTAAACACACGTCTCGTTGGAAAAACTGCAACAGAGGTAAAAGCAAATGTTTCAGGAAAGTGAAACAACTGATTTCGACGTTTGACAAATAAACACTCATAATTCCTATAGACAATAGTATACTATTACTATTTACATTACAAAAAAAAGACAATATGGTTATCATATTATTACCTATTTATTCGATTATTTAGTTTTCAATAATAAGGTCAAACCGTCGAACACAATGTTATCGATACAGTTTTAAAATATAATATTATTACTACAGCGTTTTGAAGTACTTTCTATTTTTAGTAAGAATTATGCCATATATATATATATATTATAATATATTAAAATGCATTATAACATGAAACGCATAAAATATCAATTATCTTTTCAATATTTTGTTATTTTCAGTTGTTTTAAGACGAGCCTGATATACGGTTTATAATAAATTTGGTGTTTTTTTTTTATATAATATGTGTTTTTATTGATCTGCGGCTTATTATCCCGTTGAACACAGTCGGGTATGATTTACTCGTTATAATAATATACACAGTTGCTGTAATTATTAGCGGTTTAGAAAAATGTACGCGTTTCGAGATATAACGTTGGTATTTAATTTGAACTTATTTTCGTGTTTAGATAAATATATTTATAACAGTGACGACCTAAGATTTGAAGGTTATTACTGTAACTATTTATCAATAATTCGCGTTAATTAGTGCATGTTTAGTGACCTATGTGAATTCGCTAAGCTAATGTATTTCAATAAAAATCTAATGCCACTGCGGTGTATTAAAAGTTACAGCTAATTAATTTATCATTTAACAAAGTGAAGAAAATCTTGTTTAATTCAATTTGCTTTCAGTTTATTTTCATGAAACAGTAGACAACTAGAACGTCTTACATCTTTAAGTGTTTAGGCATACCCATTCAGACGTGAATAGATATAATATATAATGGATAGTATTGTGATTCCTTATATACTATTTATGTAAATATTCAAATATATTAATATCGTTCAATCTTCAATACCAAAGAATGTATTCACAATTATTAAAAGCATGAGCATTTAAGGATCTATAAAAAATAATATTTACTGTAGAGTTATAAGCTATATACCTAATTATAGAAGTAATAATTAAATTATTTTAATTTTTTTTTACCTTCAGCATTTTTTTTTTTTTTTTAATTTTGACAGTAGTTTATACGATTTTAATTCAGTAATATGTACATAGATTATATTTTACATGTGAAATAGCCAGCGCAATTTCGTTGTATTCGTTTATAAAATAAATTATTATATGCAAAATACTGAACCATTTTTACCTGAATAATTTAAATTGATAATTACAAACAGTAAAAAGTAATTGATAGAATTTTAAATTACCTATGCATTGTTCTTTTACATAGTTTGTTTAAATAGTTTAACATTTGGGTCAAGTCTAGGAAAATTTAACATTTTGTAAGTATTGTATTAGACCTAAAATAAATATTTGATTAAAATTTATCATGTAAATACAATTTTTAAAGTCTGTAACTGCCACTTTCTAAGATTTCTGTTGGTCAATTTCAGTTTTTTGTTTTTAATAAAATAATATAGAATTTAAGAGTTTCTACTCTCTAGAAATTAATATACCTACTTTTGATGACGTTAAAAATATACTTTGGGGTAGCACGGAACGAATATTGATTAATTGAACGAAAGTTATCGTATATAAGGGTTAATAAAAATATTTTATTCTATATGCATTATTGATATTTACAGTTAAAATTAATACAGTATAATGTTATACATTTATAATATTATAATAACTATTCAGCTACGACCCGGTGTTCGGTGATACACTAACACTTCCAGTATTTATCGATCTAGGTACGATAAAAATATTATAAAACACTTGGAAACCTAATAAAAGATATAATTACTTATATAATGATATTCTTATATATATATATATATATGCTATAATATACAATGACACGCAGAGCCAAACCTGCTGCAAAGTTTGAATATCGACTAAATAACCGGATAGGAATATTAGGGACGAAGAACACGAGTGTCGAACGAAATGAAAATATCTTGAGTAAAGATATACCTATTATCTATCACTAGTGCAACGAAGGGGATGGACTCCGGGGTCAAATGGTCCTCCTCCCTTGGCACATATAAGTATATAACAGTAAATTAATACCTATAGCATACAATTTGAATAAATATTTGATTTTTTGGACAAGTTCAAATAATGTTGTGTGGCTGCAGTGTAATAGCTAAATAGTCAATAATTACTACCACAGGACTTATTTAAAATGATTAATACTATCAAGTTTTGTTATTATCTGTGGCCTTAATGATCATTATCATAAATACCAGGATTCTAAATATCTGATTTATTGATAACCCTGGTTATAACATCTATTCCGTAAAAAAAAAAAATGATCTAATTATTACTTTCTTTTATAAATTTCATTTTATTACTATTTTGGTAATCATGTATAAACTACATTTTGAACAAAGGTACTGAAACAAACTAGAGGTAGCTTAAAGTTTAAGTACCGATTATATTTCAAATTTGTTAAAAATGAAATTACTTGATTAGAGTAATAAATAGCTTATTCATTATTGAAAGACAATTTTACATATTTATTTTTAAAAAAAATACAAAAATGAGATGTTTTTATTAACTTAAACTAAGTGAAGTTAAATTGATTCTGTAAAAACTTTTAATCAATGTAATCAGTTACGTAATTTTTTTTTCGACACATCCGGTACAATATACACAGAATGTATAAAACCTATACATTTTTAACGGGGTAAAATATTTGTTAACACCGATCAGGATGATTATTATTCAGAGTATTATTGTAGTGATTGATTCATCACGTAATGAAGAAGAAAAATGTTTGTGGTTGCGCCACTGGGATATATTGTTTGTTTTCGCTAGAAAGTAGAAGTCCCGGAGAAACTTCATGCCTTGACTCTGGGGAATACTTATAACAGATTCATTGTGTAAAGAAGATAATCCGTTATCGCAGTACAAATTCAAATGACCTATACATGAACAGTGTGCTGTATCGGAGCCGTTGTTGTGTGACACATCAAAATATCACATCATTTTTTTAAAAGTATTTACTCTAGAATTTGAGTAAACAACATTCGAGTGAATATTATTAGGTACCTACATATTATACGTAGCAATATATTAAACATTTAAAACTGACAAGATATTTTTTATCGGGAATGGAATATTACAATTAATATATACTACACGTGAATATAGTTATGAAGAGAAGAAAAACTATATTATGCCTATATAATATATTTATAAGTATTAAGTATATTATTATACAGAAATAGTCAATCTGCTTACTTATATACTTACTTAAAAATAAGCTATTTATGTAAGTATAACATATATTAAATATTTAATCTAGATAAAATAAATTTATTTTAAACTATTTGATAGATTTGCATCGACAGAATGTCACTATAGCCTATAGGTATTAGAATTTAAGAATGTTTTAAATTTTTTAGTGTAGAACTATAAAATTTTAATCTGGAATCATTGCAGATTAGATATTTCTGATGTCCTAAAAGTGTTCATACATTAAGGTAGAACATTATTTATAAGCATGAGTACTTATTTCATATTTGAATGTAAATTACATCATTACATGCGTATTTATGCTGCCCAACAATGTGATGAATACAAAACCGACTAAAATATATCATGTATACAAATACACGGTTTGACGCCATTATATTATTTTCTGTATAGTCGGAAATATTCACGGTAATATGAGCATAGAGGTATACCATATACGCCATACCATTGATTAAATATATTTAATGCTATGAGTTATTACTATTGGTTATAATTTTATAAAACACATGAAAAGTAAAAAAAAAACCAAATAAAAATAGACACCAATGAATTTCAACAGTTTTAATAAACACCTATGTAGGTAACTAAACAGTGAAAACAGTTTATACATTCAACTCAAACTGTTTCAACCATTAAAAATTATATTTTCAAAAAATTATTTCTTAATGCGTTTATACATGGTCATTAGAATATTCCTTCAAAATTTCTATTGAATTGGCATAGTAATATAATAATTTACACTCCCATATCCTATTAGTTGCTTTACAACTTTCAATACTTTTGACTGCATCAAATTAAAATTAAATTTCGATTATTTCATACATTTCATTATTTTATAACTCTCTTATAAATTCCATTTATCATTTAAACTCGCATTACTGCATTAAGTATTAATAATTTGATTAATTAGATATAAGGAGTTTACAGTCTTCTAATTTAATTTGTGAATGAAATACAAATATCAATTAAAATTTTCACTGAATAATTGTCTTATTAATTGATAGTTAAGATTATAACAGTATAAGTATTTGATGCAAAAAAAGAAATTAAATTAAATGTGTACAATATTATTACTATAATTACTATGGTTTACTTCAATGAGATGGTTAGTGTTATTTTGAACAGACGATGACTTCAATATAAGGTTCCATATTGGTAATTTGAAGTCTTAAATTTCTTAAAAAATAATATTTAGTGATAATAATGATTCATTCCATTTTTTTTTTTTTTACAAAGGGAGATTCTTTAACCTACCACATAGTTGAAAAATGCTGCCCTAAGTAATTTTTAGTACTAATTTATTGATAAATCTGTAATCTAGAAAAAATGTTCATCAAATTTAAGTACAACAACATATTTCATTTAAATAATTTGACCAATACCTATATCCAAACTGAATTAAAGTTATTTATGATTCTTTAAAGACTTCATGAGATAACTATCAATAAGTACTTCTACAATATGGTGTCTAAGAAAATATACCTTCTAATGAGTACTTTATAAGGTTATTATACGTTATTCCTATTTGAACTGTGCCTTAATAATATTAAATTAGTAAAACATAATAACATTGGTACACAATAATAATAATGAATAAAAAATAAAATAATAATAAAACAATAAAACATAATAATTTATTTCGTCATAGATAATTAATTTTAAATAAATCCTATAGACAATTAAAACTTAAAATAATCATGATGGCCTATAATATAATATATATTTTTAATCATACATAATATATATATATATATAAATATTTAACTGACAGGAATGAAAAATATAAATTTGTACTAAAATGTATTCTAAAACACAAATCGTTACACATTAGCTAACGGTTATTTGAATAAACACTTTTTCGGCAGTATAGATAACTTTTTACACAATACATTTAACAATTCATAAACATTAGGCATAAATAGGTAAATAAATTACATTTGATCATAAGTTTCATGTTTGAGCATCGATTATCCCGATAAATATATACAAAAGTAAAAAAGGATGTTGAAATAGTATTAAATAGCAACAGGTCTTGGTTTCAGTTCTAAGAACTGGAATGGCACGTCTAGACTTCGGTTACAGTGTTCAACAATGAGATGTCCTCTTCTATTGGATGTACCGACAACAATAACCGCATCGCCTTTCATCAGGGTAACATCACAATTTCCTTCTTCTGTAAATATACATTCATATAATTATACAAATAAATGTTAACCTCCTAACAAATAATATATGTTGGTTATTAAAATAATTATTTATAGAAACAATACCTGGAAAAGATTTTTTCATGATACGGCTCTGCGGATATCCCATTTTGGTATTACCAGATATTGTGTAAGATCGACTTGGTGGCAATGGTGGAGGTCTCTCCTGAAATAAAAAGATAATTGCATTGTTTACTGTTAACTATATAATCATTGATTTAGTTTAGGTTAAATGTGTATGTCTAAATGGATTTAATATGATTATTTCGTATTATTTTTGATTCTAGAAAAGTGAGGGATGTATTGATTTCAAAAGTGGTGTTCTATGGTATTCAAAGTGATTTTAATTAATTGAACATAAATTGGAACCATACAATAAATTATTATTATACTACATTTTAATACAACATTTTATATTTTAAAAGATATCATATTATTACAATGTGTCGTTAACCAAATATATATCTATATATAATGTATTATATATATATATATACCTATAATGAATTATGATTGTTAAGAATTAATTAATTTAGTAATAAAGAATTTTATTAATAAATTACATTGATTTAAATTTTAAATATTGCATTTACATAACAAAAAAAGTAATAAATCTACAAAAGATGGTATTTTCAAAGTTTTAAATGTTTCAGACAATTTGATTTAAATTAAAACTATAAGAAGTATTTACCAAATTTAATCCAAAAAGATTACAAGTCTGTATTATTTTCTGATCGAATTTTTCAGTCTGATCAGGAGGAGGCGTTCCTGTAATAGGTTGTGGCCTGGGTCTTGTTAATGTCGCTGTATTGCTGTTGTTTACTCCAGGATTGGGGATTTGATTTGAGTTAAAATTACTCATTTTTCTGCCACTCGTTCCTAATTTGTTGTTGAGGCCTGATGAAAAAAAAAAAATACTGAATCATACCAAAGATATATATTAAATTAAAAACTTTAAAATACTGAATATCTGACATAAGAGTTTTCATATTTTACATTTGGATTATTTGGTTATAACCATCATAATAGTAATGTACTTTTAAAATTTTTAAATACTAAGAAAGTTATCCTGTCATTTAAATTGGAAGGAGGTACCTATTAGACAATGAAAATAGTATCAAACTTATGAATTGTTGATAAATTTTTAAAACCAAGTCAATGAAGTTAAGTATTGATAAGAAATTATAGATACATAAACTATTCCAAGATTAAACATTTTTTCTGTAGATAAAAAAAAAAAGTGTCATATGTCTGCAGATGTAATTTTTAACCTATAGGTACAATAAAATAAATATTTTAGTTATTATAAGATGTACATACATTGTACAATTGGATTGGACACTTGTTGCATTTGCATCATGACTCTTTTGGTGCCTGGCCATTTTCTTCTACTCCTCCAACTTCTCCACGTGCATTGTATCAGTACAGCAGCATTGTGATGAGTTTGCCATCGTAGCTTTTCTAGATGTTGCCTAACTCCCTCGCTACAACACAATTATAAATTTATCAACAACCATTTAACTGATATATTATACATTAATTTACAATTTAATGAAGGAAAAACTTTTTAACAATGATAGTAGGTACTATAATTATATTACGTGCCGCGGGGGAACTAAATACATTTTCTATTGATTCTAAGGTATTTATATAAAGAGTACGTCCGGCGTTAGGTAACACAACAATATTATTTACCTGAGGAACACGTGTCTTTTGCCGAAAGCCCAACTCATGCTCACTTCACTCTGTTTTGTGTCTATTTTGTCCTCGATACACTGCAATATTAGATGACAGTCTTCAGTCGCCCGGTCGTCGGTACGCAGAAGCTTGTTAAACGGTGCAAGCATTTTGTACCTCAGGTTGAAGGCCTTGTACCGCATTCGATGAGGATAGCCTGAGAAGTAAAAAAGAAAAATCGTTGATAACATTAATGTCGTATGTATGTTGACGCACATTGTTTACCTCCTGCCATCAGATTCACAGTTTCCAACACTTGTAGGGAGCGAATTTGGCGCATTACCACCGCACGGTCAAATTTATCCGGTGTTTCTGTCGAATTGGCTTTGATGCAACGTACGAAATGGGGTCTGGCGTGCACCAACGATCTTAGTAAGTTGTCCAGGCGAGTGTGGAAGTCTTGGGTTAGTGTTGATACAGGTTCGTTGCCATTTAATCTAAGAAAAAGGGAAGAAACTGTTATTAAATACAATAAATTAGACTTTGAAATTGAAGTGTTTCTCGTTACAGGTATAGTGTTTATTAATGACTATTATTTTTTTAAAAAAAATTTGGTATAATGTACAATTATATTCATGAATTTAATATATTATAATTGTATTAGAAAACCGCCACACTTATAATATAAAATGTAATATAATATTATATTATATCTATGAGTATATATATTTGTCGATAACATAATATGTATAAATGTAAACAATTTCGTTTGTTCTCAATCAAAGTACATATTTAATTGCATGAAAAAGATAGAACAAAAATTGTTTAATGTCAGAAAACGACACCATATCATTGCAACATCTGAATTAAAATGGTGATAACCATTATTATATGGTATAATAATATAAATAGTATCTAGAATTATAATATAGAGTTGAGCATTTTACTTACAGATCAGAATGAGACGTGGGAGATATTCTGAATTTAATTCCTCTCGGTACCGTTTCAATACTGTACAGTGCTTTCAGCTCGCTTCCGAACAAATGCGTGGCAAAACCGAACGAACACGACTGTTTGTGGAACACTGATACTAAATCGTCGGGTACTACGTCCTTGTTGGTCTCTGAAAACGGTAATTGATAAAAAAAACAAGTTTTAGATCACACGGTGTATCAAACATATTATGCACATAATACACATGATACAACCGCAATACAGATACAGCCATACAGGTATATGATACACGCATAAATGCGTACATATTATATTCTATGCTTGTGTACGGCGTTGGTACCGCGTTTGTTGTGATCATTTTCTCAACAAAGTTAATAATATTATTTACCAAGGAAATCCGAAGCGTCGTACACGACACGACCGGCAAAATGTTGTATGCCAAAAGACTTCTGATGGTCCACCGACTTGGGTTCGAAAAGCCTTGGGTTGTTTCTGTGCTGAGATTTTACTTTTCTCAAATACAGTTCCACGGACCCGTAAACGGAACACTCGACGTCCAACATGCTCAACAATCCGGTTCTCTGTACAGCATCACACGAAATACGAATAATTATTAGAATAATACGATTTACGAATAATATCAATAATAATCATAATCTATCGCTGTTGAACGGAATAAAAAGATCCAATGTGCTTATCTTACCAACGACGAGATGAGATCGATGCACGGAACGTTATCGACGTAATCGACTTCCACGTCGCAGTGTATTCCTTCGTCGCGACACGACTCGATGCTGGATTTGAATATGTGCGTGTTGTAAAAATGTTGCATCGTCTCAGCGCACAGATTAATGCACAAGTGTTCCAGCTGGCTCGGCTGCAAGACAACGAAAAAGTACACGGATAAGAGTGACAATATAATAACGAATACGTGGATCAATATATTGGTGTTGTTTTGGTTCTATAATGATGAAAAAGTATTAACTGTCATATAATGTTCGCCTAATACATAATATATTCACGTATATTATTATTGCCGATGTTTGTAACGTTTTGATGATCGACTACTGCGTTAACTTTTATTTTCAATTATAATTCGAATCATGTATAGTACCTGCAAGTAGAGTTATTGGATATAAACTGTTATCGAGTTCAAGTAAATATTCGAAATGTATAAAAATTAGATGATTCGAAAAATCACTTAACAACCGGTTAAGTATAAATAAAAAAAAAAAAGAAAAAAGAGCGAAAAGAGAAAATTATATGAATACGTATAAGATATAATACATTATCCTTATAGGCCTTTGTTACACAGCGTATATAACTGTATAATGCGATTACAAACCGAAAATCGATTGAAATGGACCACAATAAATATAAGAGAGGAACGTCTTTATTGAAAAACGTTCCTTTATGTCGCTTTTAAGGAAAAATTTCACTTTATAACACGAGGCAAGCATATTATGTATACTCAATATAGGTACCTTTGGTTCTTCGAAACCAAACATGTCTAGAATCCCAATGGACCCGTCAGTGGCGTGTCTGGCGATGTTCACTGCGTTGTTCAGAGCGGCCATGGATTTGCTCGACTTCGAGCCAGCCGTGCCGATGGTGGACGCGTGTTGACTAGCCACTTCAGCTTGGTTGTGCACCGAATCGTTAGAATCACTACTCAACGTGCCCAGCGTCGAGCCGAGCCGTTTCAGACTGTTTGCTCTGCGCACTATGGTGGCCACGGTCCGGCAGTACAAAGCCTTGGCCAGGGAATCTCGAATAGAATTCGCCTGAAAAATACAAGTCGTTCGATTATTATCATCATTTGCAGGTTGTTCATTGTCGCTTGTTAATGAATCGAAATCATAGACGACGAAGATCAATTATTCATGAGAACACTTGCGCAGGACTTTTCAAAACGCACGGCTATAAAATATTATCTATTAATGAAATATTCAAATCCACGATGACCGGATTCATAGCAAGTTTTCCTTCTTTCGTAACAGACGTTTTTTTTTAAATTCACACGACTATACGAGCGATAATCCGTATTATGTCGACCAGAAATCGGCGTATCGCTTTTATAATGACTGCGCTGTCGCGTGAAATTTGAAACACCCTGAAATTGTAGGTCACGTTTTCCCGGAGAAATCGATCTCCAAAACTCACCGTGTTTGCGTCACAAGTGGTTTTTATCAGTTGGGTGTTGCCCCGGGTGGTCTCGGAATGCGTCCTGGTGGTGATGCCGCGGAACAGCGACGGGAACGTGATACCCAGCAACCTGGCCACCGATGCCAACTCAGTCTCGCCTTTTGCCACCACTTCGCCAGATCCGTTGTCCACGAAATTGACGTTGCCCAAAAGCAGCACCGCAGCGAGAACCCTCACCACATCCATGAACGGAATGCCTAGAAGACCTGTACAACGGAAACGCGATAGTTATTATTTTATACATGTGCGTGCTGCGTTTTTGGATGTTTGATATAATATATGGTAAGAGATATTTTGAAAAGGGAAGACTTTACAATGTGAGCGGGCAATGTGTGGCTCTAATCATGAAGGTCAGAGAACAAGAATCTATTAAGGGGATAGATATTATTAGAAAGGTAATTAAGGTTGAGATGAAAATATCGTACAAGGAACAGCAAAATTATAGGACCCGGGTGCATACAGAGATAGATGACAAGATTCATAGTTATGTGTTGGCGTGATTAAGGACGAAACCGCATAAGAGGAGGAAAAAGAACAAAGAAGAAGGAAGCAGATCGATGGGCTGCGGACTTCACGGTGGAAATAAAGAGCGACGAAAACTGGCCGCGGTTCGAAACAACGCAGCTCTTACCTAAACACGATTTCCACGATTGGAACCTGGCCGCGTCCTCGGCTTCGTCTTGCCTGGTGTCGCCTTGCATTAGGTACTGGAGGTTTGTCGGCGAATACCCTTCCAGGTTCAGCTTCACTGGAAATCGAAAACAACAATAACAGTATATACACGGTTTAGCAGGTTCACGTGGTCATCAAAACAGAACACTATACATATACATGCACGGGATTCTCACCTCTTTCCTCTTGTGTGAGACCGGCGAGCATCTGGTAGAATATGTGATAGTTCTTCTCGTTGGGCAGCGGGTGCACCACGCGCGTCTGGTCCAGGAAATAACAATGTATCTTGGTCCTGTACAGGGCACCATCGGTCACTTGCACTTCGATGAAATGGCCCTAATGTACGTGAAACGATGACCAGATTATAGTATGCCCGTGCAGAACGTATATAAATACATGAAGGTATACAGTATTAATAGCAAGCCAAGCCGTATATATATATACTCACGATTCGACTAGATTCCGAATTCGAAGACGTTTTGGCGGATCCCAGAGATCTAAGCACGGTGAACGCGGCGGCTAAATGTTTAAACGCATCCGTTTCGGGTCCGCCGCCGGCCACGTTAAACAACTGTCTCAACAGCAACATCGAGGCGTACGTTTTCCCGGAACCGCTGACACCTGTAATGCGTGCAATACTCGAGGTAAATATTGTAGTCATAGTGACATATGTATATGGAGTATCAATTAAATATGTGTTATATGTTTAAAGTACATAGTTTTTCAACCGGGAGGATTGCAATTTGGTACCAACAGGATCACGTCCATCGCAGTAATATAATTAATAACTTTTAAGTAAGAAAAACCTTTTTTTATTAATATTTTTGTTTTGATTGGTTAGTCAATAAAAATAAAAATCTGAATAGTGTTTTAAATTATTTCTTTCCGTGTCAAGTACATGTAACAAGTTATTTGTCACATATAAATGATAGAAATATTTGCAAATGATAAAACCGATGGTGCGAAACACAAATTATTTACAAGCGGGTAGTGCAGTGCGAGTTTGACTTATTTTAGGGGTCGCGTCACCACTATGGTAGAGAAACGATGATATTTAGTAAGTATATATAAGTAGATAGTAAGTAGACGCTATGATTTAATACAGGTGTAATCACAGTACTAACCGGAAAGTATGATCGCTTGCGGGTATCCGGATTCGGTTTGCTGTCTGACCGCGTCCAAAATAACCTTGTGCAACTTGAAATCCAAAGTGGCGCCTCTCATGCTGGTGAGCGTCATTGGGTTGCCGACGTCTTTGTACGAGTTCATACACAATAAGATCGGACCTACGTTGGTCTGAAACAAAAAAATATACGTCTAGTATTTAGTCATACGAAGTGTACAATGTACATAATATGGTGTCGGCGGCACAGACTAACCGAAATCACTGATGCATCCGATTACTATATATATAATATCGTCGTAATAACATAATAATATGACGTTCGCGTGTGGTATATTTTACAACTATACACGCGGATTGAAACTTGCACTCCCTAAATCTTCGATATTTATATTCAGGCACGTACACAAAAAAATATTTTAGTGAGGTTTTTAAAGGCTACGATAACGACAATACACAGTTATATTATTATTTATCAACAATGAACAGATAACGATGGAGATTTTTACCTAGTAATCTGTCTGATATTTTTTACATAAGCAAAAGTTATTGACTGTTAAGTATGTGAATAAAAACATAAATAGGTGTACATTTTATAACAATTTCGGGAATAGCTCTCTTTTTGTATACGCTTATACTCTTTTTGTATCTGCATTCTGTATGCATCAGCGTCGGTTAGGTTAGGACGCAAACTGTGTTAACATAAATACATATATTATACGTAACCTACTGGATTTATCGCGTGAAAAAAATGATTTCATCTTTTTAAAATTATTATGCTTGATTACTACGATTACAGATTTTAATAATAACATATTTTTTTAGATTCTGAACGGAGTGATGGAATCTATTGGTTTTACAATGATGTGTGTGTTTTTTTTTTTTTTTTTGTGTCTGTTATCACGTTTTGGGACAGTAAAAATGCTTCGATTTTCTTAAACAATAACTTTTCTGAAAGGAAAGTGAATGTAGATGGTACTTGAGCAAGTCAAAAATACAATATTTTCAATACTTTTTAAAAAAATCGAAAAAAACGATTAAAAAATTACAAAAAAACGGGAAATTTTACGCAAAATCACGTTTTTACAAAATACATTTTTTTAAAATGCTCTAACTTAAAAACGAAAAACCGTAACAACTTGAAATTTTCACCAAATCTTTATATTGACATTCTCTATACATATTTATGTTTTCAAAGTATTTTGACATATTTTGACTTATTTATAGACAATTTAAATTTTCGATTTTTGTAAGTTTTTTTTTTTTAAATATCTATAAAACTTTTTTTGGCCGTCCGAAAACTTTTGAAAATGTATTAAAGAATTAATTATAAGTTATACTAATTGTAACTAAAAAATATCGGAGATGGTTTCTCTCAATTTTTTTTTATAAGCCCATAAAGTTCAAATTTGTATAAAATATGTTAAAATTGTGATAATTTACAAGTTATTTTGTAGTTGAAAATTCATAAAATTTTTTCTGTTTATACTTAAGGTTCAGAATTTTAACACTAGGTTATCCATAAGCTAATCTTCAAAAATATATAAAAAAATTTCTACCGGACTTAAAAGAAAAAATTTTATGACTGTTTAAAATTTAAATTTTTACGAAATTGCATTATAATTCAATTTAAATATAAAATACTGTATTATTATATACAAATTTTAGACAAACATATTAACTCCGTTCAGAATCGTTATTCGTATACAATGATATCTATCATTACAATCAAATTTAACAAATCCATTGTAATAATGACCTATCTTATAAACGAGGTGCACTCCACCCCCAACTGTACTGCAAAGCGAGGCCCATCCGTTTTTTTAATTTTTTTTTTACATTTTATCAATATTCTCTCTGATTTCTCATAATATTTAGCACTAGTTTTTAATGGCAGCTAGTTACAGGCAACCTATATTTTTGTATGGTGTATGTAAACTGTTGTTGCGGAGTATATATTTATTTAATACTAGTGGTTTATATTAATACGAAACTAAAATCATGTACTCCGGCGAACAATATAATATTAATATATACCTACGGACGGGAATCTAATTCGAAAAACCCGAGGCCAGAGTAGAGATTATATATAGTGTTTTACGTGTATGAAGTCACTCTCCCGATCAACGGACCATTAAAAATTGTTGCTACCGAAACAAGGTATTAGTATTCTATTAAAAAATAAAATAAAACTAGATAAATACGTCTACAACTAATAACCATAAGGGGAACTTACAGTTCTAAATAATCAAGTATCCTCACTCAATTTTCCTTGCTCTGAAGGTGCTTATAGTATATAGATACATGTATTATACATTTATATACTTCCAACGATCATCGATTTTCCATAATCACATTGTGTTAAAAATTGAAGGTTTGGAAAGCCAACTTCTCGTGAGTCATTATTATCATCGTCATTATTGTTTTTATACATATTAGTCGTATCTCGTATACCTAGTATAATAATATCTATCTATCCTATATATGTATATAAATAGGATAGATAGATATCCTGTGCTGTATATATGGTAACTAGTTTACTCTCGTCTTGGCGAACAAATTAGGGGTTTCTTGTCAATCCGTCGGCGCATTAAATTTGAGGAGCATATATACCCTATAACCCACGTATATATATATATATATACGCACATAGATTTTAATAGCTTGATGAGCCCCGAGGGCCGGAATATTCGTATGTTATTATTATTATTATTATTATTATTTTATTATATATTATATTTTCGTATATTATATCCACCCGATTTTGATTTTAATTTCACGTCCTAGTCGCGGGCTTCTCCGGTGAGTCGCAAAACATCCATTGCCTCCGGGCATATATACACTGCAGGTAAATCAATATATAAGTAATAATAATAATTGATGGTTATAGGTATACTATACCTAATATAATGTAATGCAGCAACAGCGCGGCTGGGTAATCTATCTATATATACGCACACACGCTGCGAGCAAATCGATGCCGCCGCCGCTCAGAATTTTTATTTTATTTTTTATTTTATTTAATTACACGATTTATGTTCGTTTGTGAATTTTAAACACTCCTCCCTGCATACCTAACGTTACACACGTATTATTACTCGCGCACAATATATATATACCGCAGTATAATATAGGCGCGTGTGTATATAGAGAACCGAATACTTTTTTTTTTCAATTAATCGACTGCTTTAATAGGGAAAATCAAAATACTATTATACCGTTGATTTGTATCCGCGGTGTACAAACAAAACGACGTGCATCACGATCTAACGGATTATTATTGTATACGCATGGCGCACAGGTATCGCGAGAAATTTTACTTTGGGATCGCGCATAGCAGGTTGGAAACTATCTCGGGGGTTCGTATATAACAGGGATAGCTATATATGTCTGGACCCTCTTAAGGTATATAAAAAACCCATGCATACTCGAACACACCCGTAGTGAAAATCATTTTCGTTGGAAATTATTATTTACTCGTATTGATTATAAAACTAACCTGCAATAGTAATCAGATTATAGAACATACATTTTTACGTTTACACTGCAACAGAAGAACATCGAATCTTCAATATAACTTGACATTGTTTACATATAGTGAATATTATTATGTAAAACTACTATATATATATTGAAATGAAATTATAATAATTCTGTTTTGGTATTGCTATATGCTATGTGGGATATTATAGTAAAAAAGAACATTTCTAATCGTCCGCCCAGGATTACAATCAGGGCTCGATCTCAAATAATTATATATACGTGCACTCGGGTGCAGCAGGGTGTGTTTTCATCACTACATGCACCTGCGCAAATCATACCGACCTTTAAGAACCGTTTGTGGGGGTTTGGTCGTCAGTCACAGCTGAGGCAGGATGCTTGTATACAGTAGAGCCGAGTATAGGACATTGTCGTCGACGAGGAAATTACATTTAAAATTACATATAATGTACCAAATTTGTAATTGTTAACTATATAATTTTATAAATGCCAAGACGTTTCATGATCATGCGAACCGTGATACATATACACAGCTGTATACTCAAAGTGAATGCGTTTGAATGTTTTTCAGTAGGTACGAGTGGTGTACAAAAATCATATGATCGGTTTGTGTTATGTAAATTGAAAATAGAGTGGCGATGGGATGTTTCTAAGGGGTAAACATCATGTACTAGGCTGCACCTGATCCGAAACTCATCTGCAGCGCTCGTTACCGTCGACAGACGAATATATTATATATTTTGTTCACAGCGTTTGTGTACACTATAATATGTACAAGGTGGGTTGGAAAGTTTGTATACTATGCGATGTAGAAAACTAGACTAGGGACCACCCTATATACGGCACAAGTTATTATGTATTGCATATACGTACATATAGGCACGTCTCGTGTGTTTATGATGTATACCGCCGATTACGGATGGAATGGCTCCGAGAGAGATTCCATTAGCCGCGCGTACCGAAATAAAAACGCGTTTATTTGTCCACGGCGTATAGGTACTACAGGTAGGTAGTTAGGTATAGGTACGTATAGATGGTGTACACAGCTCTCGCTGTCCTAATCACCTCGTGTGCACCGGAAAATCATCTACCATGTTTGTTTAGCCACGCGGAGTCCGGGTCTGTCGGTGTACGAAAAAAAATAAATATATTTCTCCCAGCGTCATTATAATAACATGTATATGTTTACGGTCGTAAAAAAATATATCCAATATATTATATTAACACGTTTATATTATACGACGTACGCATACACATAATGCGTTTTTATTTCTGACGAAATTACAATCAGACGATAACGTATACGTATATGTATACTACGCGAGTGCAATTACAATAATAATAATAAAAAACGTCTGGTTTATTATTATTATCATTTTGTTTCTCTATCTCTATTCCCTGAATAGAGGTTTTAGATGTTTATATATATTATGTACTATAATACACACACGTGCACAAGGCTTACATGTTTATATAATACTAATAATACTATTATATATATATATATATATATATATATATAAATAAATAATTGTGTGTCGAACGAAGCGGGCTAAGGATTTAGGATTTAATGCGTGTCTGTAATATATATCACTATCGTTTTATGTTAATACCCGGTACACCGATCTACTAGTACGAGATACTCAGTCATGTCGTTGTCGGCCGATCTATCGGAAAATCTATACTTTTTTTGATACTTTTTCGACGACGCTATAAGGTAACACTATAACACGATAACATTATAATACATATATATGTACACACATGTATTTATAAGCTTGGAAACGAATAAAAACAACTCTCGGCTTTCACGTCGGATCGAATACATAGTAAATCGAGTCGTATAAAACGCGTGTAACTATATATATTATGTCGTGGGCGTCTTATTAGGAAATGTGCAGCAGGTCAAATTTTCTAGATTTTACGGGTGAATCGAAACGCATACCTAATTAAACTTATTTACGCATTCTTCATTTGAATACATATGGACGTAGCATGACACTACTCGGGTTTCGAATAATGCAATAACCATTTTTGATTTTCTAATTTCTTAGGTCATTTAATATATTATACATATAGGAACTGTCTTTAAATTTAGATACAATGTTTTCGGGTTAACGACGTCTGGTGAGGATCTCGATTTCAAAAAAACAAAAATCCTCATTCGGTGACAATTTTAATTGTGAACGTCCGTGACGTAATAATAATAATATATTATACAGGTACAACATCTCACGATATACTGCAGCACTTGACGAGTAACGACACCGTATAGTATAGTAGTTATATAGTGGCTCTATTATACAATACGTATTTAGTGCGTAGTTCATTCGTTTTCCACGGCGGCAGCGTACACGTCATTATAATCGTATACGGCTGTAATATTATCAACGGCACAATACCTACGTACGTATAATAACTCCCAACATCGACAATAATACATTATAATGATAATTATTACATAATATCATAACGCGTACGGATACGCCGATAAAAAACAACAGAGGTCAGAGTAGTATATTATAGCGTTTTCGCACAATAAGCTCAAGCATCCGTCGATTATAATATATATTATCAGTAGTATTCGCAACTCGATGTATATACTCGGTAACATAATAATGAAATAATGTACATAATTACACGTCGAAGCTATTTATATACGTAATTACTACGCATGTATATGCTGCTAGTTCTGCAGTGCATACGTATTATTATTATTATTATTATTTTAAGCTACTCCGTAAGTTATAGGTATGTGAGTATTATAGTGATGATAACAATAATATATTAGTCGTGAGTGTACTTTTCCCGTGGCTGGAAACGAACAATACAATATACATATTATAATGACCCAGGGATAATAATAATAATAAACTGTGAGTAATAAAATTATATTATACACAATAATTATAGTATAATTATTGATTAAGTTTCTCGGCCTTTTACCACTAATTCGGGAAACAAATATGTGCGATGACACACGAGCCTTTTTTTATGCTTTTTAACCGAAAGGGATTTGTTTTTTACTCTTATGCCTTCCGGTCTGTCATTGTTTATTTATCATAAAACAACATATATCTGCTGGGATATAATAGACGAGGCATGTCCCATCTGGTCATCCTTTGTAGTTAAGGAAAACAATGTGCTACGTAAAAGACATTATACATAGTATAATTAGTAAAAATTGGAGCATTGTAACGTAGAAAAATAAAACCAAAACTTCCGTTTATATGTACAATCATTTTTCATGGTGAGTACAAATTACAGTAATTTTATCAGTTTGTTTACTACGATAAAAAACGCGTCGCTTTTTTATTAAAAAAATCATTGGCACACGTCGTTCTACTGGAGTTGAACGCAGATCCATCGATTTTGGACTTTTTTCAAAAATTTATTATTTTGAACAGCCCTAAATTAAGTCAACAATGTTTAGTGATAGTACAGTGAGAACCAAGCAGTTCTTTTTTGTGGTAATTCCTTCGGAGAAACTTGGTATGGGTTAGTAGGGTGTATAACTGGGCAGCACTCTATTTTAAAGTTTAGTTTATATTATTAAATAGTCAAGTTTGTATAATATCATAAAAAACTTATTAATATTCATAATTTTAGGTAAAAAAAAAAGATTAAAGATTGTTTTATTAAATCTTAATGTGATGGTGCTAAATATTAAAACAGTGGGCGGGTGGACAAATTGCTTAGTTTGCCTCAGGGCTCAGGTTTGGAAAATGTTTACCGCGTCACTAAACTGGCGAGGACTGTGCAATCGTGTGGGCACGGTATAATGTGCATTTTCGATTGTGAAATAATTTTTAAAACTTTAATAACCGATATAGTTGGGGCGCTATAACTGCAAACCCGAAAACGTTCATCTGCTCCAAACCGATGCGGATTATACGAACATTCAGATAGATCCGTGTGTACATTTCCCAGAAAAGTGTAAAAGTAATTACGCATGCTGTGATGTATGGTGTGGACAATTTCACCGGCATTTGAACGGTATTCTTTATGTGAGGTTTATGATATACGAGTCCCGGAGAGCGCACGAAAACATCAACGTTTAAGTCTTTCATGTGTGGTCCTCCTTCACGGATGTGGTGCAAATTATTATTATATATATATATATATACATATATATATACAGTAGATACTATAATAAAACACTGCAGCTGTGCGGCGGCGGCGTCTTGTTCGTTTTTACCGCATCGAATCTTTGCTGCTCGACCCACTGACCGTCGGTCGACGGTGAAATGTAATGTATTTATATACATACTAGTTATGCAGTACATTGTTGTCGTCGACACGCGGATTTTATAAACGTAAAACACCTATTATGTACGGTTTGTTGTTAAATCAGAAAAAAAAATTAAATAAAAGAAAATTAAAAACGACAAAAATGCGATGTATTGCTGGTAATTTATTTTACCGACTGCCCTTTTTTAGAAATCCTACGCCACCACCACTGCTGCCCTGAATACTTCTTTCGCAGTACACCTGTTTATAACGATACTTCAATATCGTACGTACCTATATATGTATAAAAAGACGAAAAGTAATATCGTAAAATAATAATAAACGACGGATAACGATTACATTTTTTTTTTTATGTTACTATTTTTAATCGACGCGCGGCAAACTGTCAACGATTGACGAATGACGACGATTAATATTTATGTATGCATGTTAGTATACACATGACCGTCAGGTGATTATTGATCATATCATAATAATATATATTATAGTGTTTATATGGATCAAGTATCACGGTAAAGCGAATAGGCTACCACCGCGTGGGTAACAACGATTATTATTAATAATTATAATTATATCTATAATGTTCCACTTGTTTTTTTTTTCACACGGCCGACAAAGTTATGATGTTATTTTATTCCTTCAAAAACTACCCCACGTTAAAAACAAAACAGCCATGCATATCGCTTTTGGATTTAATTATTTTCACTGAAATATCAAATATATTTAGCTCTCAAAACGTCAACAAACCTCTGTACAGTACACACACACACACACACACACATAGTGTAAGTATAGATGGTGCATGCGCTCGGTGGGGGATAAGACGGTAAAAACGAAAATCACGAAATCACCACCGTCGTCGAGATCGGTGTCGGTCGATAAGAGAGATATTAAAGGAAAAGTCTCTCGTGATCCTTTCTCCCACCACTATACCACCCGTACGATCAACCGGATCCAACACCTAATAAAAAAAACACATGCGCGCGCGGACACACACAAACACTACATAGGTGTAGTCGCGTATTACGTTGTACGCGATATCGTTTGTGTATGGGTAAATATACATTTATTATACGTGTGCATGTAAGAGGCTGTGGTTCTCATGGGCGAAGGGTGACGGAACGGTGGGAGAGAGGTTCGAAGGTTCACGTGGTGCGCGCACAATGCAGAGAATTTTCTATGGGTATGAACTCAAAAGCAATACGTAATACCATTGATTATAAATACTATATATAAATATTTTATAATCAATGGTGATATATTTTAAATGAAGAGTCCCCGATCGAGTTAACTTGTAAGTTGTAGCACACTCTGTGTACGTTTATAAATGTTTTACATCTACGAAGGATTAAACTGAATATTATTTTTATTTATTTATCATGACACACACTTTTCGCGCTATAAAAAGTGTGCTGCGTTTTTATGAGCCTATATCAATACAAAGCTTATATAATATCATGACAGAAATAATTTATTCTATACACACTAGTATTATTTACTGTAATATCACCAAACTATATACATTTTTAATGAGAATAAATTATGATTGGAGTGAAAATTAATTTGAACTAGAAAATAATAGCTCTACATCGATGCTACATTATTAATTATTATAGGATAGGTATATACTGTAAAAATATAATACATTTTGTATAATTTCAGAAAATACTTTAATTTAATCTTAATATTAATCATGTATAAGCTATTCGCTTATCCGCAATGCATAATTATATTGTCACACCGAAAACACTTTGTCCAACTAAATATAATCGGAGACCAAAATGATCGAGTTGAGCATTCAATAACTCAAAATATCCTCATATCTTTCTTAAGTATTTATTTTCTACAGCTCTATATTATATTCAATAATGGTGTTATTTGCATTTTCTACTATATACCCGATCCGTACAGTTTAAAGTTAAATTTACTATAAGCACGACATTGTAGCGAACGAATAAAGTATGTAAAAACTGCATTTAATAGTATTGAAGTCGTTTTGAATTCGATTTACACGAGGTTTATCCGCGACACGACCCTATGCATTACACGCGGAAACACGATATCGAGGATTGGAAATTATGACTAAGATGCGAACCTATACAATAGAATACAGTATACACCAACTTTTACTACGCGCAGTCAACGAGGGGCCACTGGTGAACAAGTGTGCCAAACCGTACGAAAAGTCTAATGAAACGTAGTCCAGTATACGCAGGAGGAAACGAACACACCGCAGTCGGGTGCATGTGTATTATGTTTTATGGCGCACACGTTTTCCGCCAAACGTCCGGACGGTGGTGAAAGAGTACCGGCGGAGGAGTCGAGCAAGGGGAGTGTAGGAGAGGTCGATCGTAAAGTCGTCACATAGCCTTAGGGAGAGCCAGTCTCGTCGTCACAAGCCGTAAGACAACATGAACACACACACACACACACACACACACACACACACACACACACACACACACACACACACACACACACACACACACACACACACACACACACACACACACACACACACATACATATATATATATATTATACAGGGTTTTAACAGAAAGTTCTTTACATATTTTCCATGGAACTAGTCTGCAATACACCTCGACCTCGTATTTAACGTGCACCGCCGCGCCGTACGCGTAAAGTAGGTAGGTGTAATAATAATAGCTATATAGAACTAGGAATTGAATGCAGAATGATGTATAAAATCTATAAAAATACTTTTGTTCCCTAAAAATGTTTCATAATGCACTAACTTTTTTATACCTAATAATTTTGGTACGCATTTATTATAAATTATTTATTAATTGATGAAATATATTAAAAAAAAAGAAAGTTTGGTAGTAACATATTATATTATTATATACCTATAATCAACACCAGTTTGTACCAATACTCGATGGTTTGTTATATATTTTTATAACATTTACGTAAATGTGTGAAAATCTTAAAACCAAATTTAAAATTCGAATTTCAGATCATAACCAGCAAAATATTCTAAAAACTTAAAAAACCCTAAAAGGAACTAAAAATGCTAAAAAACATGGAAAAAGAACCTTAATATCATAAACCACGGTCAAAAATACACATTCGTGTTCTATCATCTAGTTAGTAGTTACTATAGTAATCTATAGATCCTAGTATAAAGTATACGAAACGAATATTTGCAGACGGTGTCGCGAGCATTGCACAAAAAGCTTTGGAAAACAATGCAAATAGTACCATCAGCATTTACATTATAATATTATAATATATACTCCTAACTCTACGTTAAATTTTATTCGTATATGCGACTGACTTATGCGTTGTATAACATAATATATTTATATGTTTTATGTACTTACAAACATTTGCGTGGCGCAGAACCGACTGTGCAGCGCCTTGAGCACAGCGTCCTCGGTCAACGGTCCAGGAAGATGGATCAGGTCGCCGCCGCCGTCTACTGCAGCGGTTGACCCGCCGCCGCCGCCGCCGGGTACATTGCCGGCGGCGGCGGCGAGTGTCGTATGTCCGCCGTGTGACGACCGACGGTGCGACTGCTGCTGGCTCGTTTCAGTCTTTTGCTGCGTCTGCTGCGTGGCCGATGACGACGACGTGGAATTTAGACATTTGGCGGTGGCGACGCAATGGCCACCGTTTTGCGATTCTTCTTTGCCCTTAAACAGTTTATCTGAAACAGGCGACAAGAATTATAATATAACAATACAGTATAGACTAAATAGGGTGACCGTATTAAAAAAAAAAAAAAAAAAATCGAAAACAGGATAAACATGATAACCATAATTTTTAATAATATGAGTACTAATTAAAGGTTAAACATATAAAATTACGTATATAGTGAAATTAAATTAATACTTTATAAAATGTCCTCAAGTCCTTTATTCGGGTACTTTACTTTTTGAAAAAAAATTTATTAATTCATTTTATGACGATTGTTCTGAGTATTCTGACATGTCTTCACTATTATTTGAATTTTCATATTTTTTTGAAGAATTGATTAAATTTTATAATTTGGGGTATTCTAAACGAAATTCTAAAGTACAAAAATATTCAAATTATACGAAAGTATAATATTAATACGTATGGTTTATGTTCCAACAACAATGTGATGCAGCAATAATTATGGTAAAAATAAGAATACAAAAACACAACTGAAAAGTATAGATTCTAATATTTTATTCAAAAATGTCATACAAATATATCGTGAAAAAAACGATTTTTTTATAAAATAAATTTCAAAAGTGTTATAAGTTCAGTACGTAAGGCAGAAAAGGGTTCATACAGACTTGAAAATACGGGACAAAAACGTCCTGAAAGAAATTCATCAGGATAACAGGATGGAAGAGTGAAATAAAGGACAGTCATGTATGAAACAGGATATTATCCTAGTATAAAAGTATATTTCGCACCGATTCGAAGGCGAACGTAATAACATATTATTTTGTTGACGCGTGATCAGTGTTTATTTCAGACTATGTATTATGTTCCAGAGGAGGGGGGTATGAACTAATAAAACAACAAATGGAATGCAGTATATGAACCCTGAGGGGTTTATTCGTTTTTCTCCGAGGGAGTAGTATTAATCCCCAGGAAATAATCGCTCTAGAAATGATCACGAATACACGTCGATACTGGGCTGTGCTTCTTTATTCTTTATTCTTTATTCTACCAACATGGCAGAGATTATCGTCTCACACCCCTATCGGGACCATGGATTCTAGGGGGTTCTAAAAAAGGCTAAGTCCGTTTTACCATTCCTATTAGGTGTTAGGTCTTAAGAGAAAGCCACACATATTAACAAATATATACATGCAATAGCGCAATGCCAATAAGGTTTTGACAATCCTCACAATGGAGCTGTCGATATATTTACAATCTATAAGGATTCGCGAATATATAAACAGCGATAACTAACCGTTATGTAGCGCGAATCGATAAACGTTTGTCTCTCTCTAATTGTATTTTTCTACTCGATACACTTATATAAGCTGTTATAAATATACGGCCATGATGAAGAATTGTTTTTATTTACACAAAATTGTATTAGATATGATAGTGTTGCTTACATTATAATGATATTTATAACGTGGAAGTTTTTAATAAAAATCGAAATCACTATGTTAAATACGATGCAGTTTTAATTATTTGCAGCGACTCGATAATTCTCTACCGGCTGTTTATATGAATTGGTGTATTACGACAAAATTAAAACATAGCCTCACATATACATTTAGTATTTACGTAATATGTGTTTTTTTTCAAAAATTTTTGAATACAAAACTATGATAGCTCGATATAATATTTTATAAAAATATATTATAGGTGCAGCTACATATGCTATACTGAATAGTAAAATATAACACACCTTTGTCCACTAAAATTCACATAATTATATTATGCAGGATCGCTATCGGGTGATATCTACAGTACGTATGAAATACTAGGAGGTAATAATCATATGCGCAGCATAATAATGGATGCCCATAAACACGTCCGGACAGGTATCTCTGGAGATGTATATAAAAAGTTAAACGCTGTCGAACTCAATGCGCGATGCGGTGTATTACATACAACACAAAACACGGTCGTCATCTCGGACAACAATACGTTTTTGTGTAATCGCACTTCAAGAACAATACCACCACGGTTCAATACGAACCGTCTCAAATGCGCACTGCAGCGCGTTATAATAATACCTATACGTAATAATATAATATGGTATGTATAATTCATATTGTTGGTATTTCGACTTAAGAGATAAAAGTTGTATTCGATTCCCATGGAGAATAAGCGTTTTCAATGCGAGATATTATGTAATGTTTGTAGATAATAAACGATCGATTTTGAGTTGGGGGCGGTTTGTTATGATCTGAACGACCTAGATCGTATACACAGCGCAAACACGAAAACATGATTTTATGAGGAAAATCGAGCCAATCGTCCTTGTTATCTAAGCAAGGAAATATTTTGGAGGATAATATTATCTTACGTCCGTGTATCGGAACGAAAAGTGATTGTATAGTGTTAATACGAGTATAAGACGGTCGCCTGTCGGTAATTAGCGGAAAAGTTTATATTATGCACACGATTCGCTTTTGATCAGTATCTTAATAATATCGTGACCGTCTCGTGTGAAATTGGGTTTCTCGATTGGGTTAGGTTAGGAGGATGAACCCAACCCAACCACCATATACAAGACGTCCTTATGAAAATTATATACTTATTTTCGCGCGTTTGAAAACTTTATTATTGCACTTTGGGCACTATGACACATAGGTATATACCTATGATTTACGCGGTTTGCCCAAAAGAAACTATCATTCATTTTGAAAAATTGTTAAATAACTATTTCTTAAAATATGCAGAAGCATCAAATATTTATAATTAATTAAGTTGTTTTATTATGTTGGTATTGCGATTGTTGGTTTTATACTTGGGTTCATACTTTTCTATACAATATAATATTGTACCTATCTATGAGGAAAACTTCAATAATATATTTTTTTTGTGAAGTCAAAGACATAATCACTATTAAACAAAAGTTTATGCAGTTTTATAGGATTGATTTTCGTAAAATAGTATCATACTTAATTATGTTAAATATAATATAATTCTATAATCTTACAATAAATGGTCTTAAATTTTACAAAATAAATGAATTTTAAATGTTATAAACACCAAACGTCTATGTATACAGTTAATATTATACAGCATCGGACCAACAGCAATGGGTTTGATTCAACCTGCTTGGTAAATAGTATTCTTTATTTTTCAAATAG
The DNA here is from genome assembly GCA_025469195.1 of Chaitophorus viminalis. Taxonomy (NCBI): domain Eukaryota; kingdom Metazoa; phylum Arthropoda; class Insecta; order Hemiptera; family Aphididae; genus Chaitophorus; species Chaitophorus viminalis. The sequence continues at coordinate 72,664 of JAIPRK010000748.1, read as the reverse complement.
GAAATATATGTAGAGTATTTTTTGGTATAATACTTAGGTAGTTGATACATTCTTGTGTCGTTTTGTTACTTGAAATACACCAAAATGAACATCGAATTACAGCATAATAAATATAATAATTTATTAATAACGCTTGCACGTGAAAATTAATTATAACAAGAGTATATAAAGCTAAACAACTCTGTTTAACCTTATTATAGACGCATTATAATATAATACGTTCATGCACTGGTTTAGTGTTTTGACTTATTTTTTTCAGGAAAATATAAAGACTTGAATTCGAACGTTATTTGATGCATTTGGTAAACTATCACATATTATATTATAACACTGCATTATAACATAAAATCGATACAAAACTAGAAATATAGGTTGAACAATTTTTCATTTTATCCTTAACAAAATTAACTAAGTATTTAAATTGTAAGCAATTGAATTGTTTAACACGCATTAACTAAATAAAAATTCGATGAATATCGTATGTGGTTAAAATTTGTTTTTCATTGTATACATATATTAATAATTATGCGTAAAAATATATATCGTTGCTTTCGGTGTGTTGAACTATTTGAAGGTGAACTGACCTCTAAGTGTTCTATATAAACTGCTTAATTAATTTATTTTACAGATAACAATGTATTTAGATACCATCCATAGTATATAATATATTACATAACATACATAATTTAATTTGATTCAATGTTATTACCTATTACTAATGAGTATTCAATTGGTGGTTTTTAATATTGTTTTTTTTTTCGTTATTAATATTTAATTGCATTAGTACTTTTAAAAAATCTATCTACTTGCAATAAATTTGTTAGCAAGAAATTGAAGAAAACTACTATTTAATTTAATAAGGTTAATATTTTATGTTGCCGTCAAATTTAACTACCGTATTTTTATAACCCACAAGCCTATATTTATTGTTGTTAATTTTTTTGTTGATGTGTTATAGAAGTATATGTATATGTTGTATATATATTTTAATTAGTTATTTACATAATGATAGCTTCGTGTAGTAGAGTACCTATAGTAATTAAATAGTTTAGATATTTATAATAGAATATAATATAGTAATAAGTAATAACCGATGATAAGAGCTGCTATACCTATACCAATGTACATGTGAAACTCAGTAATATTTAGTTCAACAGTCAGCGCATTAAAATATGCACTTTGCATGTTTGCAATGTTTGTATTTAAAGAAAATTATTGCCGAACATATGTCCATGAATTAATATGCATGAAATATATACTATAAATACGTCATAAAATATTTTGCTATGTACTATATATGAACCAATTTTCGAAAGATAAATACATAACATATTTCAAATAATAGACCAAACAGTAAAGATTATGAAGGGTACGTAGGTATATCGTATACGTATATGTATGAATTTAAATGAAAATGTTGGGAGCTCGACGTTTTCCTGCAACGATCTAATACCAAATTAGTCAAATCCATTTTTTCGAAGCACTGCACCCGGGTTTAAAAAAATAAAGGTATATATATCCAAAACGGCAACAGTAATTATCATTTATCACGCATTGATACCGTACGTATATGGTATGGTATGGTATTGGTGGTACTGCAGGTACTTGCTACCTGCAGTACCACCAAATACACTATTCTGGTCAAGCTACAGTGTTTCGAAACGACACGATTATTTTTCGTGTATACAATTAATATTTTTCGTTCGTTGCACGAGTCAGCGCCGTATATAGCAGCTATATAATATGTATCATGTATATTATACGTAATCGAACACGGACCTACGCAGGCGTTGTCATAGCTCTGCTGAAACACATTTGGTGCAGCTAGGTGGGATAGCAGAGTACTTATGCTATCTCCTAAGTTTATAAAATGTGCACACCCACCCCCGGTGTTACTAAAAATCATGCAGAGTAAAGGCCAGCTGGGGTAGGACCGCAATGGATTTGTGAATTCTTCGAAATCGGTGCACCACCAAAAAAAATTGGTCTAGTTGGGCTGATAATTGGGTACAGTACAATACGATGCACATGCATTCGTACATGTGTAGTTCGTACATGTGGTCGAATGATGATTGCAAACAATTTTTTCGTCCACGTTTCATTCGACTAAGTTTGAAAATATGCACAATATTTTTGGATTGGCTAAAAGGTTGATCCACGAACGCACGTATGTAATTTTTGAGAACAGGCCTTAGGGCCTGTTTTCTTCTTACTTAGTAAGAGTAAGTACTTAAGTACTTCGTACTTAGGTACGAAGAAAATTCGATTGAAACGTCTCGTAAATACGTGTACAGTTGCGCGTTACGGCACAAGATATATTATAGACTCTGGGTGAATAACGCGGTCGGTTTAACGCCAGAACGTCACTGTGCCGAATGTTTATAAGAATTAAGAAGACGCCACACCCGCATGTGTTATCACCGTCAGACGTACAACATACATACATAGCAAATTTCCGTTCAGTAGTTCAAATTTTATGCTGTTAGCTTTAACATTAGCGTAAACTTACCTACCTATTATCAAACTAACTATATATGATGAACATTGTCTGTGTTTTGCTGGGTGGTAATTTTACGGTACTTTAAATTTCAAGCGAGCTATGAGTCTTTTTAAAGTGTAATATTTCCTATAGGTACTCATAATAATGCTTAAAAATTAAAATACTCTAATATTAAAGCTATGGTTTTGGCTAGTTATGGGCGATTTTATTCACCTGTATAGATATAATAACCTATTATAACACCTGTTAATTGTTAATAGATCACAGATATAATGCATAATGAACTAGATTGCTAACTACAATACATAAACAATCGTACATTCGAACCAGGTGGCGTCGTCGATTTTCCACCATGATGGTTGGGGCTGTGGTATTTTATCAATCTATGATAATAATATGTATTACTTAAATGAAATTTAGATATTATACCAATGATTATCAATGGTATTTTCATGGATGTATTACCATATATAAATAGTATTGCATTATTCATATTGTGTCCTGACAGATATGATATATGAATTCAAAATACAGAGCCAGAACCATAATGGCTGTTTTTTGGCGTCAGTTTTTATCACTAGTTAACAATCTAGTTTATGTTACAATTATATTATGAGTGTTATAACTGTTATAGATATGTAAAATGCAGATTATGTCACTGTAATCTTACCTGCAACGGGTAAAGCTGGTAACGAAGTCCTCGGCAATACCGGGGGTGGTAAGGTCGATTTTGACGGGCTACTGGGTGCAGATTTTCCGGCGGCCAGAATGTTGTTGTTGTTGTTGTTAGTGTTGGTGTTTCCAGTAAAGTTCGACCCAGGAGACTGTTTGACGGACGCCGGTTGTGGACAGCCCTGACCACCGGGCGCTGTTCCTTGGACCGGATGGCTCAGGCTGTTCCGGAGTGTAACCAGCTCGGTGCTCAGGCTTCGCAACCGCTGTTGTAGGTGTACAGCCTCGTTTGAACAAGAAGCGTCTGGAAAAAGATAAAACAATGTTGTATTAGATTTATGAATGAAATACGCACCAACTGATTGTCACGTGAAACGCGAACGGGGTAAAAACAATGTGTACTACAAGGGTCATCGTCTGGTTATCAGTTGCAGGATACATACGAAAATCGAACGAAAAATTTGAGAGCTCTGTGGTTGGGAGAGAGGGCTATGTTATACACAAAACTGAAGTACAAACTAGAATATTAAGCTTATGGTACCATAGGTACACAATATACTTTTAATGATTGCATATTATATACACCATATACCAAGGTAGTTATAGCTATAGTATTCAATGGAATATTGCAATAGAAATGATGATGGTGATAGTTAAAACTTTAAACGAATTGCATTCAAAATTTATTTCAATTCAAAACATAACATTAATTAGTATATATATATTTTTTTAAGAGAGAGAAGAGAGATTTGTCAAAACTTACAATGGAAATAATTTCTTGTAATATTCTGAGTTCTTAAAGCTTCAAAAACATATTTTACTTTCTCAACAATACATTTTTATCATAAAACAAAAATATTGGTCATTTTTTATCTTCGGTGATATTATGTAATTACATACTAAAGTATAATATAATATTTTTAGATCATCACTATTGAAACAGGTAAAATTTAAAATATTTTCAATATTGAGACATCAAGTAGGTACATATATTTATATTTTATTCGTTATGTATATAAAATGTATACCCAAACTATGCAAACGTATAATGCATATATATGGTTATCAATAATATATAATTGGGTTAATAATTGAATACGACTATATTATAATACGCTCTGAAGCGATGTAGTTTTCTAAAGACATACGTTATAAAACGATACGGATTTAGAAATGTTAAAAAAACCAAACGGAAGAGCGCGGAAACGGTATCATGTTTTTGGCAGTAAATATAATATGTATATTACCACCGGCTTCATATACGACCGTCTGCCGGTCGTAATAACTATCGGCGTTACAAAAATATTAACTATTAATAACAATATTACTGTGGTGATATATTGTTCTATATGTGAATGTATGCCGCAAGATGAAACGATTTGCCGAGTATAATTACACCGCGGGGCCGGTCCATTCGAAAACCCGTCATTATATTATTATATAGAAGAGCCCGTATTTTATTCGACGATTACGACGTCGATTTACGCGCGTTTCGGCAGCAACCGTCGTCGTCACACGGTCTCGGTTTGGCTTTTTCCTCACAGACTCGCTGCAGTAATATAATATATTATAATAATATCGCGATCGCCGATCGAAGGGGTTCGACCGTGGTCGTTCACGTGTTTATGGGGAGAAACAAATAAACTAAAACAACTTCTACCGCGACGCCGAACATTGTAATTATTGTCTGGAATATATGTAAATATCATGCACGCAAATTCGTAAATAAAGTTGAAAGATATTTTGATGTAGCTTTTGGTGAATACCGCAGTCGCCACTGCACAAACCGCCTCAAACTATACGATGTGTATGTAATATACGACATTGCACGCGCGAATCGTTGCCGTTTTACATGCGACACATTAGAATAATATAACAGTAATAATTAACGCGCCGATGTTCGATCAACAGGTATGTATACGAATAATTTATATATATATGCACGTGTACTGCAGCTGCGTGTACCATGCGCCGTGCGATAAATATGCGCATAAATAATGACGGTAATCCGTCTGTGTTTGGCCGACAACGTGCGCGTGTAATAGTTTCAGTGCATAAATTATAACGTATAGTCGTACAGAACATTTGGTACGTCAGTAAGACGTATGTATGAATACATGTACAGTGTACGTCTGTAGACGCAGAGGCTCCCAGAGTATAAGTACAACTTTCAACTGCAGTTATTCCGTATTCGTATATTCACAAATGTTATCGAGTTGTAAATTTTTATTAGTATAAGTTTAAAATACCAGCACTATATTATGTACTGTATTATAAATATTCATACCTATAAGCCAATGTTGAAAAAATTTGTGTATCAAAACATAAATACTTAACTTACAAATTAAGATAGGTAGAGTTAATTTATTCAGGTTTCATCATAAACAAATAAAAATAAGACATACAAAAGTTACCAAATTCTTTTACAATTGCATAGGTAGTATATTATTAAGAATACGGAATTATAGTTTGTTGTTCAAAAACCGAGATTTAGTAGGCTCGCAAGATGGGCTCGTCTACAAATTATTTTTTTCAATTGTGTAACAGTCGACTTTTTCCAAGCTCGAAATGGGGGAGTTTAGGTCTAGAATTATGTAAATTGTCGGAAAAATAAGCAAAAAATTATTAATTTCGACCGATTATTTGTTATTATTCTGTAACCGAAAATTATTAATTATACATTTATACCTATATATAAATAAGTATGGTATACCTGATTTTAGATTAGTAAATCAATCGAAATAATAGTGTACAACCGTAATTTACCGTAAAGTTACTATTATATAGTGCGACTCGTCGGCAGTCACGTAAAGAGATTTTATAAACGAAGCGGTACCAATGTACCATAGCACTACTATAATATACATAATACAACACGTATATATACGACGATATTATACCGCGCTCACAGCATCGACGACAACGACCCATCTCCAGGACGACTTTTTAGACGAGCCGTTTTTATTTTTATTTTTTGCCGCGCAGAACGCTCGATTCGTTATTTATATACGTGTATGTATGTATACCTATACATATGTTTCGTCCAGATAATATATATAATATATTTACAACTATGCTATTGTATTAAACTCGTATAGCGGTGCGGTGCGTGCCTGTATAATATATTACTGCAGCAGCAGACGTTGAACGTTTACGAAATTAACAAATGAAATACCGGTTTTCGAAACTTATAAATGCGTTTTATTTTCATTCTAGCGCGTACCCATACGAAGTATATAATATAATGTGTCATGTTCACGTGCGCGCTTGCGATCGGTCAAATCTATGTACGGAAAAACTCCGCGTGACATTGGCGGACGGTTGTCGACGACGGATTACTATATATTGTCGTATCACAACCATTATACAATACCATCACACATCCGGCTAGTCGCGAATTTTATTCACTTTAACCAATGTACTGTGTCAACCTAAGCCCGATTTCAAAAGCAGACACTAAGTGACGTCATTTTCTATGCACATCTATGTAATACCGAACTCTGCAACAACTGCACGTTATAATAATAATATAAAATGCTCTGATCAGAGAGAGAGAGAGAGAGAGAGATGCAACAATAATTTTATAAATCTTAATATTGCAGTTGTTTTCATTAGGGGGCTATTTGCAAAATTTTATTCCGATATGTTAGCAAACATTATTTGTTCAGCTTGTATACTTCGCCAAATATAATATATTATGCATACATCGTTTGACGTTATAAATTATAAAACAAAATGATATAATGATCGATTGCGGGTGTCGGAGAATATGAAACCCTTATGAAACGGTACAATACAAGTCGATTACGGGATTTATTTTGAGCTTGACAGTCTGTATGAATATTTATGTTTTTCCAATTCGAGCACTGCGTGTACAAACAACAGTGGAAACACGTATATAAAATATGTACATACGTATACATGTATAAGTACGCGCGAATCGTATAGATATAGAAGATCGAGCCCGTGTCCGGACAAGTGTCCTCCCCCCCCCCCCCCCGGTTGTACATGAATCGAAACCCTTATTGGATATTATGTTATTGATAAATTATCGCAACAAGTGACGTGGGAATGAGAAATAATAGGACGTGCAGTACGTGACTGGGGCGCGGAGGTCAAATTTGGACGATGGACCTAATATGATGGCTCTTGTGCGAGCTAATCATAATTCTTCTGGACGTATTTCCTCGTCAATTATCCGAACGATATGTCGGTTATTGCGCCGAACACTTCACCAATAGATAAATTTCTATATTTACTCCCGGTGAGTCACCATATACTATAATATATTATACTGTATACGTACAAGAATCGTCGAATAATGTACCGGATTGTCTTCTATTGATCGTATAATACAAAATCATATATATTGACGTGTATACTTTGTATAATATTTTAATGTACAAGTACATCATATATACTTGTACGATATTATCTTATACTGGGTACTAATTCTTATAATTAATATATTGTATAATCATAACATTTTCAAATTTCAATATATTTCACTCAACGCCAATAAAATTATAAATATCGATGAAAAATTCTAAAAATCAATAATTGGAATAAAATGAATGCAAGTAAATACTAAATGTATATTTATATATTATGTTACAGTCGACTCTCGATAATTTAAAGTTTGAAAAATTTCGAATTACCTAGTAATTCAAAATATTGAGAGTAAAAAGAAAAAAGAATAACTAAGTTAAAAAAAATGTGATTACAGTAACTTACGACTTTAAGTTACCTATTTTATATCTGCTAGGTAATAAAGATAATATACGGTAGGGTACAATTTAATCATTATTTTCGTGTTTTTTGATTTAATAGTGAATTTTAAAATTGAATTATTAGTTAAAAAATCAATTTAAAAATGAAAAAAAGTTAATCATCATTGTTTAGTTTTGGTGTAAAAAAATTAAAAATAATGAAAATGAGTCAGGAAGTATTCATAGTATTGTAACCGACAACTATTTACTAAATACTCCTCAAAATACAACCTGAGATAAATAATATTTGATTATTTTTTATTATTATTGGATTATTTTTATCAATTACCGATATTAATGACGGAAAAAATACGATTTTTTAAAAAATTCTTGGACACCATCAAAAAATGACAAATTTCCAAAATATTACAAAATATGGGTAGCTAAATAGAAAAATATACCAGCAAAAGACTGTTAACTTTGTACTTTAATATAATAATAAGTTTTACATTAAATACCTAATGGCTAATACCTAACCTAATTCATATAATTAATTTTGTACTATTTTTGATTTATTTAAATTAATTTAATATACAAGTAATAAAATATAATATGTAGTATTGATTATTGTAAATTTTGTATGAACCTCCCCCCCGAATTTTTTTTTTTGTGTATATGCCTGAGTACTTTACAGATCGATGGGGTGAGGAGGGGGTATGTATAAAATTAAAATTCAATCCCGTATTATTTTATAAATTTATAGTAAACAAACATACGTCATACAAAACTAATTAGATGTATTCTCAAAGATCGTCTCGTAACGTTTCAACGACCGGGCTATAAATAATAAGTATTCGTGACCCGTCCTGTACATTTAGGTATACGTACTATACACATATACAGTGCCACACACACACACACACATAAACACAAATATGTTTATATACGCACATGGTTCAACACTGGGGGGACGTCGTTTCCTTATGAAAGTCAATGCGAATTTCACAAGCAGTCTCTCTCGGTGATCGCGTTTCGGGATTGATGTCAGTATAACATAATATGACAATGGAACAGTTTTTTTTTTCCACAGGAGTAGTGGTGGTGATAGGGGATGTGGTGGGGAACGAGAGTTTTAATTCGGTAATTAATTCATGGCTCGTCAGTAAAATGCGGTTGAGAGAAAAAACAAACTGGTTTTTTTTTTCAGAGAACATTTTCGGTGAACATTGCCCCGAAGCTAACGTGTGAGCGCTAGCGGTGGCAGTGGCCCTGCACCTATTTCACTTGATGAACTGGAACCCTCATTTATTAACAACGTCGTCTTTGTGTACAGCAGCGTACATGTGTAAATGCACACGCGTGTTTACGTGTGTGTGCGTGCGTGCGCGCGCGCGCGCGCGCGTGTGTGTGTGTGTGTCTGTTTGTAAATAAATTTGTGTGTGTCTGTGTGTAAATACATTTGTGTGTGTCTGTGTGTAAGTACATTTGTGTGTGTGTGTGTGTATGTGTGTGCATGTGTGTGTGTTTATGTATGTCTGTGTGTGCGGGTGCGTTTATGTGGTGAACGCTAGGATAAACCACCTGAGGATGAACTAATGGTTCGGTGATTTTTTTTCAATTCATTTTTCACACCGCCCTACGCGTTTGATCTCTATGCCAAAATACGATATTTCGCACACAATTCCCCGAAAACTCATTCGTAAGTAGCATATATATATATTTACTCTATAGAAAAATATAACAATGTAAAGTGTAGAGAAAAAAATCCCTAAGCATAATAACGAATCGAAAATATTTCAAACTATGTATATATATATATAGATATAATGTTTTTTCGTTTTACGTTGATTTGCAAAAATAGTATAATATATATTATATTTTTAGATGCCTTATATTATAATAAATCATAAATATTATAACGGTTAATAAAAAATATTATATTTGACTTAATACTGGTTCCGCCGCCGTACACAATATTAAATGTAAATTAGCAGCTACGTGATTTCGGTTAACACATTTGTCGTTGCCCAGCGCATATTATTATAATCAGCTATAATGTCATTTGATATTCTGTGCTCGGATAGACATGAATTCGCAGACTGTCGATTATTTTTTTGTTCCGTTCGTGTCTCTTTAACCTTTTAAGCAATTCGCGTAAGATTATGAACAGGGAATATTTTATCATTTATATTCACTTGATTATAATACGCAGATATAGACACTAACTGTTTAACATAACTATAAAAACGAATGCCAATATTATACCGTAAACTATATTAGAATCGACAAAAATGTGGAATCGGTACGAGAAAAACGTATTAAATTATTACGAGTTATGATCTGCATGCATACGTTAGAGATTTTTGTTTCAAAAAATATTGTGTATCTAAAATCCTCCTCTACGACCCCGTTTAAAGATGATATAATATTATAATGACTTAGTTTTGAATAATATAGCTACGCAGGTGTTCCATTGTTTGTTCATCTCCTACACATATTTCGTTCATCCACAAGAAAATTGCATTTCATTACGGAGTACGTTATTTCGAGTTCAATATTTTTTTTTCCCACCGAGATAGTTCTTACTCGCAGGAAATGACAGTCGAAAGTCAAAGTTTAATTTTTTTATAACGAAAATATGCAAACAATGCTTTGATTATATCCGGTCATAGGCTTATACCTAGTTTTATTCTATTATAAATTATACTTATTATTACTCGTGGTATGAAAACAGAATCGAGTTTTTGATGTTCCTGACGTTTGCATGATTCACCGTTCAATTAGTACGCGTGGTTAAAATAATTATAGAAGAAAAATGTGACCATAAATATATAAAATAAATCATAATTACGAACGATTGATACAAACAATTACCCATGTATAAAAACATAGAGTAGAAACTTATAGGACTCGTACTTTGAAGGATTTATTTTCTTCAATGCGAAATTAATTACTCTACCACGTGGTTCGCACAGTGCGCGTATACGATGAATATGAATGAATAATGCCACACACATACACGACATTTGGAAACAGTTTTATTATTCGACGAGTATATACTACAGTAAAGTTGTGCGTAAATAAATAAATAAATAACCGTTCACTTGCTTGTATTATATCGTTTTATAATTCGTACAAGGTATATCAATTAAAAAATCGATAACAATGTATTGCACACATTGAAGTAATTAATTTGTTTTTTCTTTGTTTATTACTTATATTCTTTGATATTACAGCGTAACTGTTAAAAATGGAACATAGGACATATTCTACAAATTATTAATTATTGAATAAAGAAGTCGGACTAAAAATGAAATATGGAGGAGTTGACTTTCGGAGAACCGCGAAAATTAGCAAGTTGAATTTCTTGCCTTGGGAAGATAGGTTGGAATTAAAGTTTGGACGGAGAGGGTAAACGAGGGCCCAGTGGAGAAGATGCGATTATGGATGTCACAGATATTGCTTCATCGTTGCGGAATGTGCATAAGGGGAAGGCACGTTGAAGCATACAATAATATCAAATGATGAACATAACATAGATATTATGTGTACTATTATATTATTATCGTGTTAAAAAACGTTTTTGTTTTTACATTTTTGTTTTCTTTAACATCGCAGTGATTGCACGCATCATCACGCGTTTATGAATGGAAAGTATATCGCGTGCGTACATAAGGCGAGTTCGGTGCAGTGCAAGCAAGCAACACAACATACCTACGTATATATATATATATATAAAATATACTAATCGAAAATAAGTAGAAGCAGTAATAATTTAAAAACCGAATTTAGGTAATTGTTTAAGCAGATGAAATTATACAACAATATACGGAATGTCTTAATAACGCCACGTGAAAAAAACACACGACGCATACGCTTGCTATATATATATATATATACATACATACGGTGTACCACGCACGTCAAATTATTATCTTGTATTCTTTGTTATACGCGTACACGTTCGTTATAATGTATTATAATATAATATATTAGTACCTATATACGACGTTTGTGTTTTCGTTTCGATCCCGCAGCAAACCAAGAAAGCCCTTCCGGTTAACGTGTCAATTCTATAGTTATATATATATATATATATATAATATACTAAGGTAAGTACCTAATGTTATATACGTATTTCGTCGGACTTGCGACAGATCGAAAACCACTTACTGCACCAGAGTACATTCAGATACTTGCAGTGGAACCCATTTCGTGTACGTACTCGCGTACATACGTGTGTGCACTGGGCGCGTGCGTGTGTACAGAAAATGACTAATGAGCGACGTGTGTGTACACTCGACTTGCGGTACAAACCTGAAACGGTATACACGCCGCACACTGCAGCGCATCACGGTATAATATGTGTACGGGAAAGGAAGGGAAAAAAATAGGAGTAATAATAAAAATAAAAAACCTTGGGGCGGCCGAGAGAGGAGAATGGCCTCTGATTATAATGGTGATGAACCGTGAACCTGAAGCCGCGCGCGCACCCGCTCATATACTCGTATAATTTTTGTCTGCTGCTGTTGCGTCCGTCGCCGCCACCGCAGTCACTTTGAAAACGCACTTCTTCCATCGTACATGTACATGACATATGTATTTACGAAAAGTATCGTCTACAACGTGTACGTACATTATTATAAACGGAACGTACAGGGTGTTTTGCGAAGATATAATATATAGTATATAGTATATATATATATATACTAGTGGCCAATATAATTATGTTGTATATTATAGATTCTATAATATATACAACAACAAGTTTGTTGTTCTATAATATAGAACAACAAACTGTCCCCCTAATTATGTTATGTGTATGTGTAGGCACACCACTTGATTGAAATCTATTACACCCTGTACATAGCCCGAGGTATATATGCCCGCGAATGAGTTGTTTGTTCGTTTGCTGATGTATTATACACATATTAATGTTATATTGTATTGTTATATCCGCGACGGTTGTACGACTTTTCATAACCTACGTGAAACGAGTCAGCAAACATAATATAGTATAGTATTAATATACAGTGCAATATATCAGCTTTGCTTATTGTAAATGAACTTGCAGACTTACGGGTTGTAAAAATGTAGGAGAATTAATTTATTATATATTATTATATTTATATATGGACATATGGTGCATTGGTGCGGACAAAAACGTTTTGTTTTGTCGCATTAAAAACGTGCACTGCGATAATAATAGTACCGTACGCGCGCGCTTATAAAAACGAAATGGTATATTATTGTAATACCTCCGAATAATGCCCGTTCGACTATGTCCTGAACTCGTGATTAACGTATGCATTCGTCGTACACCTAACCTACGTGTATTATTACGTGCGTTATGTATTTGTTCAGCGTTTAAACCACTGTATTTAAGTATCAGTGTACAACATCATTCATTTAGTTTGTATATTATGTGCACATTATGATATAGCAAAGTGCATTATGCGTACACGTAGAGGTTGCACGCGTATGTTAGATGGTGCGTTTTATAGGTACGTTACTTATATCAATGTTAACAACGATTAATGACACTGCTTATAATATTGAGCTATAATGAGCTACATACACCCGCCGTACGTAGTATAGAATCTCCGTCTTGCAAACATTCTGGCGAATGCGCAGTGTTCAGTAGAACCGATTTTGTGTTGTTAGCTTTGAAAAGTTGCAAAAAGTTAACGGATTTTATATCAAACTTAGAAATAAGGAAAATATTATCCGTATCTTTACGGTGGATTTCCACGATATTTTAACACACAAAAAATATATCATGTAAAACACTACAACTTAAAACAAAACTCTTGACACGCTTGAGGATTATAAGACCGTAAAAAACATAGATTCTTCTCTTTAACCTAGATAACATGGTACAGCTTACTCTTTAATATCGAAGTTAACGACACGAAATCGCAGGTTCTGCTGAACGCAGATGTTGTACGTTTCTTACACAGATATACGCGGGTGTATAGCGTTCTCATAGGAGTTCGGTGCAGAATAGTACAAGCACACACGCACACTTGTATTTATACGATTCGCGATATCATCGGTAAACATTTATGTGTGTATGGAGCTCCGTGTACAAATCGCACTCCATAGGTATTGGCAAACCACTGCCAAGGTACATAGTACATATACGCGCCACGGAAGAACCATGTCCGTCACGGTACGACGACGGCGCGGATTCTCAAAACGATTAAATAACAATATTATTATTGTTATTATAATATATGTATGTAAAAACTGAAATCATAATATTATAATGGTATAGCGGCATGGTGGTGTCTGTAAATAAATAAAAAAAAAAATAAATGAAAAATAACTACACCAAGTGCTGGTGTAATATAATAATTCATGAAAATAACAACAAGTTATCGGGTTTCAGATTAATGGAAGTTACCTGAGCATAAACGAGTTACGGGTTATAAAAGTACCCATACTTATACCACGCGTGGTGTTTCCAACGGCGTTGTATAATAATATATATATATAATATAAAGTACATATAGTGTCGCCCCGGCCGTCGCCGCGTATACCTACCTACCTACCTACCTATATATCATTAGCAGACAAATTTCACGAGCGTATACCGCGGTAATGGTAACCGTATACGCATACATTATATCATAAACACACGTTTCCGACGCGCGTTAAAAGCGTACTAATGTAAATTCGAACATAAATCTCGAAATCGTGTGTGCAGAAAATTATGGCTGTACAGTGTACACGGCCACGTGTAATGAATCGGATATGACCGAGTGTACAAAAATATAATACCTACGCCATAAGTGTGCATAAATGTGTATGTACGCGTATTATACAATAGTTCCCGCAGTGTACATATCGCGTGATTTCACGCGTTTTATGAATGATATTGTTGCATGCAGGACGCCAGGACGCATGGCTTTAACCTTGCACTTTGGGACGAACGCAAAGAAAGAATCGAAACAATAGTCATCATAAGATATCATCTTAATGTTATGCTCGATGATATTTTTAAAAATTCAAATGATACTTACTCATGTAAAAAAAAAAAATATTAATAAAATATCTACACGTCTAAATAATGTACTGAATCTATTTTTATTTATTTTTTTTGACCCTATTCCCGTGACCTACCCTATACATTTAGTACCTCTACCTGTTTCGCAGTGTAAACGTATATTCATTTTGAAATAAGTTTCATTATAACATATTGTTTGTTTGGTGTGTTTTTTAATTTTTCGTACATCCATAAAAACATGTTTTTTTTAAAATAAATTTAGGGTGTTTGGGTTAACACAGAGCAGACAGAGGAGACGATTATAAATTAAAGTTTAGTTTAGATTAGGAAGTATGGCTGACTGTGTTTATAATTTTTTAATTTTTTTTTTTTTAAATACAAGATTTATTATATAACACATTAACACTATATAATATACAAAGTATTTAATAGAGTGTAAAAATATATTGTTGATCTGTATTGATTTGACAACAAAATATTGTAAACAAAGTAAACCAAGAAATATTTAATAACTACCCATATGGAAGATGAAACGTTTATGAATATATATGAATGAATGAACCGGAAATGTAGTAGTTTTTGTCTTCGGAAAACATCCCCCAAAACGCATATATACATATATATGGACGCGATGAGATATTTACTGTAGGACAACAAACGCGTGTTGTTATTAACATTCGTTCTTGGGAAACATAATTAGGTGAACATCCTGTGCATTATATATTATATATATATTATTATACCATACGTGTTGTGATCGATACGGCATAATATATACATATAGACGGGATCGCCGAATTTAGACATCTTGACAGACGAAATAAAATTGTAATATAATATCGGGTTCGGGTCGTAAAACTAGTATATTTAAAGACCTTTAATACATACGGTCGGATTTATGGGGTCCTATTGTTGTGGGCGTAGTATACACACGCGAGGATGATGGAAAGAAAAGGGAAAAAGAGAAATAATGTTATGGTCATCCGCCGCGTTTGGGGTAGGACCTTGGGAATTGTGGGACAAAAAAAAAAAAAACCTAATAATCAATCCACATGCTTGGTTCATACACACGCACACACATACACACACACGTTCTCATACGTTGGGTTTCGTGCAGCGTTATGGGACGTCGAATCAAAGAAGCCGACTGACGACCGGTGTACCTACCCGCCACTTCAGGCCCTTGTCAAGTGATTTATACAAGCGGTTCTGCCTATATAATGTGCCCCAACGTAGCCTAAATACAGTCCTCGTCTGCTCAATAATATAATATGTAATGACCGCGTTGTAGCACCACTGTAGCGCAGAACAACACCAGAACAACACATAATACCAATTTACAATATGTGTGCACACCATCGCCACCAGCTATATATATAACACGCTGCAGTGGTCGCGACGACCGTGCCGATTTGAATGTTTATTTTGTTATTATTAAAATAAAAATTAAATTAAAATTAATACATAAACAGAAACTATACACACTATACGATTACGTGCCGGTTCGTTACTGCAGACCGCCGACGTCAGAAGCCTGTCGTGTGTGTGGTGTGCGTGCGCGCCCTCCAAACCGGACTTTATATTATAAAGGTCGGACGGCGGCCCCGTCCTTGAACAAAACCGTCTGGACTGTCCGATGAATACAATAATACCATAAAATATTACCATTGATAAAATCGTATACACCAAATATAGTATAAGTATACATGTATACTATAGTGTATACATGTTTTGTGTGCGGTGCCGAATCACGTTGTGCGTTCAAACATTCAGAATCAAATTTCAAATGTAAACAATATCCGTCTCGGCGAGTAGGTACCTATATATTATATCGTTTTTAATTACCGAACACGTGAACAGGAATATAATATATTACATAGAACATTATATTAATGGGTCATAAACGAATATCATTAAGTCTTCGCGTTAGGTATATCTCAAGAGAAGGCTAAACATTATTATAACACTACATATACTATATGCTCAACACGTGAAAACGATAGATTTTTTATCATTTTTATTGTAGGTATGGATCGTAAAATATATGCAAAAAGGATTACACCAAGAGATTTTGATCGACATTTAACTACAGTATTATTGTATAAGAACCAGTTTTATGTTTAACACTCACCGTGCATAGATTTTTATTTTATCAGACATTCTGATACATATAGGTACCTATATCGTATGCATTATACGAGCCGTTAATAAGTTGGTATTTATAGTTCGAATACTGGCAGTTTAAAACAGTTTGGTACTCGTTTTTGTTCTACGTTTATACTCTTACGACGCACGATACGAAACCGCATGCTATCATTCCTTATAGTCGGGACCGACTTATTACCTATATTACATATAATTTAAGACACTATTTTCAATGACGAGTTCTTTTCGTTTTTAAAATACAAATTGAGGCACCTGTCATGCCGGAAGAAACAATGATACAGTAGTGTAATAATTTTGTCTGTTTTCAAGGATAACGGTATTTTTTATTACTATTTTTCTGGGCAGAGAACATCTGCACACTGCACATTACAAAATATACACATCTAGCCATGTGTTTTGAATTAATTTATTCGATATAACGACGACTACGTTTTGTTTTCACGAACGTCGTGCGATCATAATACGTTATAATAATATGCGATCGTGTAATATAAAGAAGCTTTTGTGATAACTACATATTATATTGTAGACGATACAATCGCAGATAATACACATACAACACCATACACCGGAACCTGGAGACCGAATACATTATTACAATTAAGTATAAACAATAAAATATTATAGCAGAACGTTAGTTTAGAAAACGTGCCCTCTGACATCACACACACACATATACACACAAAATTATTAAACCCAACAACCGCGAATTTTAAGTTGCGTACATAGCGTATAAATGTAAATTGTTTACAGAGTATATGTATTATAATCTGCAGTCGCGTGCACTAATTGGTCTAAATAACAATCAAAACGAGCAACGCATAATATACTACATTCATGCACTATATTATGGACGTTGCAAGTGACCAAAAGGATGGAACGTTGCAGTCGAACGGCTTTCACGACGATAGCCATTAGCGTTCGAACACCGTTATACAGCGAAGCGGAACGCGCTGCACAGGAGAGACTTCAACGGCCTATCCCGGACGCAATATTACATTATCAATACATCGCATGGCGACCGTTGAGGAAGTATTATATTAGATAACACCAGCGATGTTTGTAAACGACGTGTATAGAATGCAATAATATACCTTGCAACTTGATCTCCGTCTCCCAGAACTTTTGCAACTCCGTGAAGTACTTGTCGAGTATGAACACCTTGGAGTGGCCCACGCTGGCCATCACACCCGAGTCCGGTAATCTCGTCGTGTTTGGGCCGGTGCAGTCTTACCCTAAGCGATCATGGTTAAAATCATACTACATATAGACGGGATCGCACGCGTGCAGACGTTTACACCAATTTTCTTGTACGTAATGAAAGAAATTCGGCGGTAAATTATGCTATAATAATATTATAACATAGGATCACTGCGCGTATGTTTATCGCGCAGCCCGGCGAAAAGCTGCTATTGCGGCGATCACGTAAACTTCATCGCACACGTAGGTACACGCCACGGGTACGCATACACACACGAACACATACGCATACGCTGAAAAAACCGACTAACACGCCGGATGTACCCACACACACGGATACATGAATTATATTCTATGATATTATATACACGCACACGCACACGACACACACAGATGAACAATCGCACTCCGCGGCGGGCGGACACAAACTGCGATGGTCGCACGCCAAGAGAGCTCCGGGCGGCGCAGACCAACCGACCGACCGGGAGGATTCTTCGACTATCGCGCACCGGCGGCGGCGCCAACTATTGATATTACCTGCGCCGGCCGTTGGAAAATGCACACACACACACACACACACACACACACACACACACACTCTATTCGAGTTTCTTCGATCTCAAGTCCTCGGGTTCGCTGCGGTCCATAGCGGTTGCAGCTATATAATAATATATATATATATAATATACGTTTACTGCTACTCGCGGCCGCCGCGGGGGGGTTAATCAAAATCAAGGCCATCGGTTCCTACTTTCTTCGTTTATATATATACTTGTATGATATTATTATTACAACTATAATTTTTATTTTTTTCCGGAAACGGAAACACAATAGCCTAAAATATATAACTCTGCACGACGAAAATTGCCGCTACCACTGCAACGCATCTATACGTATAATATATAATGGAACACTGTACTTCAAAAAGGTTATATCACGCGGAAGGGCTTTTATACGTGGATTGCAGAAAATAAATAATAAAACCAAATCCGATGTTTGCAGTCATATATCATTCTAGGTGTACTTGCAGGGCCATTGAACCTGGAGTACAGGGGCCCATTAAAATTAATTTGCAATGTTTGAAATTTTAATAGAACTACTTATTTTATAATAATTAATAATATATTATAAAATAGAATGATTTATGAATTTATGAAACATAAATGTACAATACATATAAATATCTACGTTGGCTTCAACAGTAAATTTCGATGATGCCATAACTAAGTTCGCTGAATTCAAAGACCGTAAGATAAAATTTCAACTTAAAAAACATATATTAATTATAAATTAAAAATGTGTGTGTTTTTTTTTTTATCCAGATAATATTGTAGTAAGATAATAAAAGACATTATTATTATAGAACTGCTTATAAATCTTGATTTTTAATATTGTGTTTGAATTTATGCTATTGGAAGTTTTGTAAAATATCTGGACAAACATTTAGTACAGAGATTCAGAATTTGATGTGGGAGCCCTGGTTTTGCGTATATAGATAATACTTTTATGTGTAAACGTTTTATAAAGGTAAATTGTACGCATAATAAACCGATGAAATGTGCGTTTAAATAAATAAATAATGTAATGCGTAGTCCAATAACGATTACTCGTTTGCAATGCAAAAGACGACTATAATCGGATGAATTAAATATTCACAGCATATACGCGCGCGTATAATGTATAAGCAACATGTGTTGCAGTTTAAATGACATCGGCATATTACAATATTATTATTGTAACATATATGTAGGTACAACAATGGCATTTATCATGCTCGTGCATGTTGTAAAGGACGATGATTGCATTGAAACGAAGATAATAATCGTTTCGTCATTAAATTTAATTAACCAGCTATATTTTATGTTAATATATTTAACGTGTTATGAATAGAGAATGGATATCGCTTTAGATTATAATATTATACGAAGCTATATGTATGACCACCAAAATGTATCTGCTGTCCACATATTATAATAGCGTCGAAGTAAAGCGAAGTAAAACACTGCAAATAATATCCGAATAAAATGTTTGTTTCTTGGTGATGGATAGTGTAACCTAACGTACATTTTCACTGTGAAGAAAAAGTCAAGTTCTCTTAAAAAGTCAAGATTTTTGAATCATTAAACATGCTAAATAAAAATCACATTTTCCGCAAATAAATGCAAGTTTATACATATTATATAAAACGCTATTCTTTTGTTTGTAAAAAAAAAAAACTTGAACTCATCACGAGTATTGTACGTTTCTATTTTACTTTTAAATCGAATGTGAGTTTAATAGAATATTTTAAATACCGCTGTATATTATTATAACAAATAGCTTAAACATAAATTACGCGTCATTAAGTTTTGGAAGGAATACGTGACTTTTATGATAAGCTTATACTGAAAAAATTAAAAACATTATCTAATGTTGAGAGTGGACTAGTTAGAAAATTGTACTTTGAATTGTAAAAAAATAATATATCTTTGTATTTGAAAACATTTATAGACGAAACTTACGATTACCAAACGCGAAGTTGTTATTTGTCAAGATATTCGAGACACAGTTAAAATATTTGATATAGAAATAATTGTGTTGTAGTTTCATTTCTTATATCGTAAAAATGTTTCTTTAAAATACTACTCTCGATCAAAGAAATTCAATTTCTTTCATGTTTTATCCACTCTTTCTTTTACTTGAACCACAAGTAACGGAGCTACCTGAAGTAAAACGTCCTATGTATACAAAATTGTATAACATTTTTGGTATATTTGTCGCATTTACACATAGCGAGTTAAACACATTAAAAATAAATGCATTTAATGGCATTGATTGGTATAACTGATAAATATTATCATGTGATCTAAGTTTTTAACGATTTTCGGGATTACATTTCGTTGAATGTTTTTTAAAAAAAGTGCTTTAAAACTATTCGCGAGAGTAATCACTTATCAGTAAACAGTTGCATTAGTTAGATTACTGACAAACAGGTATTATCTTTATTTTCAAGGACAATATTTCTGACAAAAAAAAAAAAAAAATTAACAAACAAAACATACATCAACAAATGGCGGAACACTTCCGCATAAAATATTAAAATATTACGTACACCTACTGCACAGGCTATACTGGCTAGTAGGCTACTATATGATAAAATACTCGTAGTGCATATACGCATAAAGCGAGTGTAAGTAAACTACAAGTTATAGGCATATTTTTTTAGACTTCTTAACATAAGTTTACAACACCAAGCATTCCCACTATGCCCGTCCGCTGATTGTCAGTAAATTGTTGACATTCAGACATTAAACAATATTCATACTAACTATAGTTTGAAAAAATAGCAAAATATGAATATCTACCTAATTCGGATTCATACTAGCCAATTTTAAAAAAAAAAAACCAAAATATAAATATAGTATGACTTTATTTACAAATTAAGATATTTAATTTTTTAGGTTACCACGCACAAGTGTATATAGAAATTACTAAATTATTTTTCTACCAATAGTTGTAGCTATATGTTGTTATAGCTTATTGTTTAATATATGCACATATACATTTAGATTATCGGCAAGCACGTTCTCTGGGCTTTCGGAACTAGTTTTTTTTTTTTTAAATCAAAACCATTTGACT
The DNA here is from genome assembly GCA_025469195.1 of Chaitophorus viminalis. NCBI lineage: Eukaryota > Metazoa > Arthropoda > Insecta > Hemiptera > Aphididae > Chaitophorus > Chaitophorus viminalis. The sequence goes on along the minus strand of JAIPRK010000748.1, from coordinate 50,790 downwards.
TAATGGTGTATAATAATAATGATTTATAATGATAATAATAATAAGAATATTATTTACGGACGGATGTCCGTTATACATAGGTATATACTTACATATACGGTATAATAATAAGGTAAAATCAACCGATTTGATTTTCCGGATGAATCGATATTTTTATGTATACGGTTTTTGGTTAATCCAAGAACCACGTCGAACCGGTTAACGTACGCATTCGAGATTCGTAAACACACACGACCATATATATTATTATAATATCTTGTATACTCCAGAGGTTCCCATATGCACCGTGCGCTTTTATAGTAAAAAAAATATACAAATAAATATTATAATAAATGACGGACTTACAAATGCATATTTAACGGCTGTCCGTTCGGTTGGGGGGGGGGGGCGACGGTGTTGGGGTGAAATTAATATGTAGTTATATAATATTATATATTTTCTTTTCGGTGATTTGGCACATATCGCATACATTTAATATATACGATGACAGGCAAAAAGGTCTCGTGCCAGGGAAAACGTTCAAAAAGGTTCTAACGATTTAGTGCGATACGGTTATGAGAGAGAAAAGAGAGAGAGAGAGAGAGAGAGAGAGAGAAAGAGAAAAGGAAATAAAGAAAAAGAAAATATTCTCGTTTGGTATAAACGATGTATACCGCATGTATATGATGTATAGGTATACACTGGCTGCAGCATGACGCGTTTCTAAATGGACGCATTGTTGAGCGTGTGTTGTGTAGGTAGGTACCTAAATATTATACCGATCATCGTGTGATGTGTTGCACCCACGCGAGGGTTTGTCATTTCTTATTTTTTTTCCTGATTTTTTTTTTTTTTTGATACAATAACACACATATCGTACCCTCACGTCATTGCCTCGCTGCATCACCATATACACCGGGTGTCTGGTATAAATATATATATATATATATATATATATATATGATCGAGGATTGCCTAGACATTTTGGAAATCTCTAAGCCTTGTTGTATCGGAAGTCACTACAATCAAGCTACATTTGTTGAAGAAAAATTGGAGACCTAGAAAGATTTATATGAGGTCTAAATACCGCACGATTTCATCTTCTTATTATTTGCGTGTTATACCCAATAACACATACGACAGCTCAAATTGTATCACCTATGGACCACCTCAAGTGTCTTTAAGCAATCTTTTTTTCGCCCTCGACACGATAATACACGCTGTACTCGATAGTTATATATTGCCCATGTGTTTTAACCACGAAACATAAAATGCCGAGTGGCCGTTCGAAAGGGGGTTGATTACGAGTGGGTGACTATATTGACGGGCATGACTATAAATAACAGGTCGGTCGGTTCTCGAGTACTTATAAAATATATTATAATAGATCGATTTGTGCGACTACTCGACGTGCGAGAACCGAGTTCGTTCTCAGAAACCATAGTCCGATGGTCACTAGTTGACTGCAATAGCTATATAACATTCTCGAGTTAATTATTCAGAAACATTTCGCTCTTATCGGGCGCATTTAATCTCGCATCGAGCACATATATAATACATATATAGTAAACACATCACGAATATAATGTAGGTATATCTACGTTTTATTTTCCGCCTTAACGACGTTCACGTGAGAAGTATCTATTTTATTAGAATAATATATATATATACTCGCACGCATGTGTACAATATACGCACATGGTTCGTGATAATATATTATATTTAAAATACACGCACGTATAGTGTAATATATTGTAAAATAATATTAATAATAATATATAACAAACGTGGCTCATATGGCATGTATAATTTTTCTACAATACGCGAGTTTATACGTATTATATTATATGTCCATTTCGACGGGGGCGTGTTTTTAAATTAAATTTATCCAATTATTTTAATTTCACACGGCATACAGACATATATACAAAATACACCGCACTTCATATAAATAAAATAACCCCGTCTCTTCAAAGGTATAACAATATTATTATTACTTCGATGTAGGTACATAATAATAATATACTTACATTTTACATATTATAAATGCTCGTTTAATGTGGTGCTCTGGGTGAACTATAGACTAATTTTTTGGTTTTATTTGGACACGCTGAAGTTGGTCTTCATTTTTGTTTCAATTTTAATTGGCTGTGGCCACCCCCTAAGGTGAACGTGCGTGTGCGACTACGCGATTACGTAGTTAACATATATTATATGTATGCGGGTCATCGGCGCAAACACACACATTTGATCTGCACGGCATACACCCAAAATATGTGTTTATATTACGCATGTTATACACTAAGTCCGGGATTGAAAACATTTCGCAATGGACGCAGCGATTTTTATTCTCATCGCGAACTGTACAATTTTGTTGTCTTCTTCTTCTTTTGTTCTACATTTCTTCAAAAACCTTTGCGGTTAATACAAAATCTTTTTCCACGCTTCTCTATATCTATTCGGCCCACTTTGTCCCGCCTCATTGATCCATGTCATTTTTAATCTTATCTTTCCAGCTCTTTTTAGGTCTTATGATTGTAATTTATAGTTTAACAATAAAATATTTATGATTAAAATACAATTTGAATACTTAGTATTTTTTCTTACATTATGCGATTTATACTGTGATTGTTGTACACATCGTGTATTGCACAATAATTCCGAAATTTGTATGTATTATAACATACTTGCGGATTAGTACGTTTATAAAAAATAAAATCGTTATTATAAATAGGATCGAGGTAAGAAACGATGCAATTGGAAAGCTCGCGAATGGCGAATGAATTTAACGAAAGATCTACACGCTTCAGCAACTATATATAATATGTATATTATTATTATGAAAAGTTATAATATTATTCAGTAAAGTGTTTCCCATTCAAAGTAAATTTTTTATTTATCATCGTTGATCGGTAAGTCAGCGGTGGCGTGGTACAGATGAAAATATAGAACATCATGTGAGTATATATATAATATGCGTACACAATATGCGTGTGGAGTTATATTATATAATAATAATAATAAATAATAATAATGTTCGTTGTATTTTATATTGTACCTCCCGCGCGTGAAGTCATCGTCGCGTCGTGAATACAATGCACAATAATAATATTATACATAGAATAAGCGCGCATTGAAATCTTCGTCATACATACGGTAAGTGTTTAAAAAAAATAATATTATGTATAAGACATTTTATATAATATTTTGAGCTTGTACATATATGCACATTATATGCGCAGAATGTAAAAATATGTGTTTTGGTGAAGAATATACGAATAATAATAGTCATTTAATAAGTAATACCGGCTGTTTTTTGTTGTTTATATTCATAAAACTGAAATAGATAATATAAAATGCATATATATGTATATAATAGTGTATATTGTATATAATATTTTGGTTAAATTGTATTAATTAACATTTAAATAGTTTTTACTGTTCAAAATTATCGCCAACGACTACTTTTATTTTAAGTCATCATAATATGGTACGTTTTATTATTTTTATTATTTATTTATCAAAAAAAAATATATATTATGTATAATATGATTTAAAAGTTAATCGATGTAATTTAACCGAAATATATGCATTATATTATATTTTGTACAGTGTAGGCTATTTAGTGTAAAATTTGAGAACATTTGAATGTGATATTCTCAAGCGTGAATCAATTATAATGTACATAAAGTACAATATAAAAATAATATATATTATATACAATAGTTTAGGTATACAATACAGCGATCAAAATGCCTTTTCCGTTATTATCACTATTTGTTTTTTTTTCTCAGATCTGTAGAAAATTGAGTATATATAATATTATTTACAGCCAAAGAAGATTCTGAATTGTATAACTACGCGCGTATAACGTTCCATTGAGACGATTTGTTGTTATACCGGACCACGGTGGTGTATAGGTATACCTCCTGCTATATAATATATTATGTATACATAATATAACTGTCGGGTATTGTTAAAGACGCGTAGAGGATTTGGCGCGAAACAACAATTTTCAATTGTTGTTCGGGACAAATTTTTTTTTTCGTTTTAATTTACTCATCTGTAGTTCGTTTTCGCCCATCTCGGACCTCGTCATTTCGTTTCGGTTTTTACCCTCGCATCGTTATAGATACAATATGTACTTACAGTATCGTTTGAAAGACTGATTTTGTCGACCTTTCGGAATGCGTTAACGCACTATACGCGCGTAGCTCCCCGTCCCGAACACACACACGCAGCGTATATCATTATAGGTACGTGCTGATATAAAGAACACAGACACACAATACACAGATAATGCAATAATAATATAATATATAGCTGAGGCATCGATGTTGCGCTAACGCATACGGCAGCAGCAGCAGTACCTAGAGACATCGATGTTTTTCGTATCTCCCATTATATACACCTGTCCGGGGTCACACATATACACACACACACACACACACACACACACACACACACACACGCGCGCGCGCGCGTAAAAAAATACGAGATCACCCAGCTTATATGTATACACACACATACGCCAGCGTTTTAGTACGGATAGAATCGGTCCTGCGATGGAGTGGGGGTGGTGGCAGCGGCGCACAGAGCCACAGACTCCTTGCCGGGTACAAAAACAGGTTTTGAACAAACAAGAAATAAACATAAAAAAAGAATAAAAATAATAATGAGAAAGAGAACATAACGCATATAATACCTGTGCCTTGGGTATTTCTTCGAACTCGGCTCTTTCACCTCTACCGCTGACTGCCACCGCCGCCACCACGGTAGAACCGAATGCAGAGAAACACCTATTATCTCCCTTCCCCTAAATATTATATACGTATATATAGTAGCCGTATAATAATATATAACTATTTTTATTGCAGAGCCTCCGTAGAGAGAATTATCGACGTGCCACTCAACGTCTCAACACACACACACCACACAGCGCGAGGTGCCTTAACGGTTTGCCGACTCAAAAGAAAAACGTTTTTATCTTTCCATTTTTACTTCTCACTGAGAAAAATTTATGGCCCGCAACCCACAGTAATATTTATCTACCGAACTATTTTCATAGTTATGATCGTATATTACATTTACTGTACACAAGAGACAATCCTGATAAACCTACAAACAGTTTTAAGTACTCTCGTTCAAATTACAATTGTATTCAACATTTGTCATCGCACCATCGAGAATTACCACATTTCGTATAATATTTCAGCGTCCTGCGAACGAAGGATAATGTCTCCAATTATATCGTTCGTAGTACATATATGTAATATGTACCTAGTAATGAATCGCATTCGTGTAATTGCAGGTTGTCTCCCTTTGACGCGTTTACTCAGGTTTACAGGTCCAACGGTGGTAAATAGTTTCTATTGTATGGTCGAAAATACATGTTCATTTCAATATGTTCAACGGCAATAATGTTTAACGAGCGCTTCTTTTACTAGAATGGAATACTACTTATTTAAAAAAATACACGAAACGCTTGTTTAGTATTTATGTTTAAGAATATCTGTAATTAATACCGATAAGAGGTTTTGAAATAAATAAATTAGATAGTTTTAAATATAGGATGTTTTAAGAAAAATGTTAATCGACTTTCAGGTAATATATACGTGTTACTGGTCTGAATTAATTGTATTAAAACATATTTCAACAAAATAACTTTCGTATTACCATTATTGTAACATCAGGTATACAATATATACGTTGGCTTGAAAAAAGTTGATGAGGATATGGTAACAATTAAATACTTAAACAAAGAAAACATCATCCGGTTATGAGATAAATTGAACGGCTAAATTTTATGAAATCCAAATGGACACTATATAGGTATGCAATACGTAGGTGGCAGAAAAAATCTGAAAATATAGATAGGTTCCATATAATATTTTTCATACAAGTGGGTATGTAGGTATTAAATATTTTAATTTTACTAAATTAATCTCTGAAAGATGGGTTTGTGTATAATATTTTATTGCTACATAAATTAAATTTGAACGCGCGCAGTGTACATAAAACTGATTAATGTTTATTGTGGCAACAAACAATTAATGTAAAATAATTTAGGGGTTATGTTGTGAAGAATAAATTGTTCGCTATTCTTTCGACTATTATGAATTATAAGTAAATATTTACATACGGTATTTATAATGTGTGCCTTAATATCCATAAGCACAACCTTTGTATTCATAAATAGGTAAATTTATACCGTTTTTACCTTTGTGATCGGTTGATTACTGAACTATACGGTTGTCGAAACACGTTATTGTTTTCAAAATTTCGCTTTCCCAAGCAAACAATGACAAACTATTTCAAACCCTGGGTTTTTTGATAGTTTTAAAGATTTTTTCAATTTGTGTGCCAAAGGAGGTTAGAAAAAAAATCCTATTTCTCAATAACTTTTACACCTCGAACAACTATTTTTTTTTTTTATAAATATTTCAAATAATGACTGTGTATATACCGAGAGTGTGTTAACTAAGTATGGGATTCCACGGCACACAGAAGGTACGCGTGTGATCTAAAAAAAAAAATAATAATAATAAATGAAATACAAAACTAATGTTTTTAATTGCTCTATATAGGTAGTTCTTGAGAAAAAAAAATGACTCTTCCCGTTGAAAGTATAATAATTAAAGCGTTAAAAACATTTTAACTAACTAACGATATGATGGTCATAATACACATAGGCGTTAATGTATGTATTAAGTACAGGTCTAAATGAAATTATTTCAACAGTGGCAATGATATCTGTCGTTGAAATTTTCCGTAAAGATAACTGACTAGTGACTATATAGGTGTATTACCAGGCATTATGTACAATTGTCTGATAATTTAAACACGACTATTTTTCTAAACAATATGTTCAGTCCGTTTCGTGTAAATATATATTTCTGACTTCTGTTACGATCAAAATGCGTATAATATAGATGCGCGTATTGTATTTTTATATTAAAGTTGTTTTTCGATCTTTTATCGGATTGTAACGACGGAATTCAACGTCTTGAGATTTCTAGTTTTCATGTTTTTCTTCACATGGCCACGACGAATATTCAGCGGTTAGGTCCATTATATATTACATACTTATACGTACAGTTTGATTGCATTTTTATTTTTAACAGATCGACAACACGCATTAGTGCTCCGGGGGGATTCTAGATTCTGGGAGCGACTGCCGTACGCGTACATACGGCAGTATCATACATATAATACCTAATATACGCTTCCTAAATTGATGCATAAAATATATAATAATTTATGTATTATGTACGCAGTCGCGAGTTAACCAAGATCAGTCGACCCCACGACGATGGGAGGACGATAATATTATATATAGATATACCATCCATTTTACCGCGCGCGTCGTATTTCGGGTTTCACCGGATTTGAACAATGTTTTTCACACATGTTATTCGCTCGCGTCTCGTCGTTATTATTATTATAATATAACAACGCCGTGTTAGCAGAGTATATAATATCGTATTATTATTATAATCATCATCATCATCATCATCGTATTACATTATCGTGGTGTATAATATAATATATAGGTGCGTGTCGCGGCTCGATGTGTATATATATATAATTATTGCCGTCGTTATCCGCGCGCATTTCCAACACGCATATCAGTCATTATTATCATCATCATCGTCATTATCATCATGCAGCAGCATGTGCGCAACGAGTGGGCACGTAAAACGCATGCCGTGCGATGGAGGACGCGTGTGTTTGTATAAATAAAATGCACCGGGCTATTGCGTGCAACACGTGCGCGCGCGCGACCAACCGACCGATGACCAGACATTGCAGTTGCGGGTCGAGTATCGTCGTCGTACAACTATGAATAAAGTCGGTTTAAGTCGGCTGAAACAGTACACGTATACGTATCGATGGTTTGGTGCACAAGTGCGTGCGATATGCAGTGACATTTAACAAAATGGTCAGGCATTTGAAAGTTCGTACTTCGACGAAAATTGGTTAAAGAGTTTTTAATAACGTTATCTAGTTGTTACAATATTTACCTATATAGTTTATTCTAGTTTTAAAATAAATTATGAATTTCGTTTATCGTGTATGGACAATATTGCGGAGAATTGCGTAGAGTTGATTCATTTTCGCCATAATAATTTCATTCATCATTTAGATATATGTATATTACGAGTATATTGAATATTTCTTCGAGTTTGTGTTGCGTAAATGTCGATAGCGTACTTGAATTGACACTCGAAACGGGGGTGGTTAGTTTGTGGGTTAGCGGTTAAGAGGATTTCAAAACTGGATTACAATGTTTGTTGTCTTCTGCTTTCACACAAACTACTATTAGTAAAAACTATACCCGTTTCTTATCCATACATTTATAGTATACTATTGAGAATTTGAGATCGATCGGTTCAATGGTTGTATGAATCATATTATGTTAACGTTTTGAACGAAATGATACAATGATCGAAACTATTTATAGTATTCAAATTAAATTAATGGAAAACGAGAGTATAGATTGGAAGAAAGGGCATAGTAGACTTCAGGCCGATATTGATTATTTGTTCTTTATATCGCTTCAATCGATGGACCAAACACGGGTAATTTTTATTACTTTACATTGTGTTATGCATCATGTGTGATATACACGACGACAATACATTTATTTATTTCATTTTGTTTTATATACCGACCAACCGGGGTTGATAATAATATTTAAATAATAACCTGCAAGATAATCGTCGGTCATCTGAAATCAAGGAATAATGCATCCTGCAGCCGCCGCTACCGCATTCATACCAATTATGTCATCTTATACCACTGCGGCACTGCTTACGTGTGCTATTATACGGCCGATTTGAACTTGTATTGTACGAGACGAAGATACGTAAGCTAAATAGTTGTGGCCCGTCCGACGAGCAGAATGTGATGTATACAAGATGACGCGAAGAAAATCGTCGAACGTATTTTGTGCGGCCCGCGTGCGATCTCACGACCTCAGGCGATCACTGCATCGACGGTTGCGCGTCCGAGTTCAAGGTGACCGTGTGTGCTCCAGGGCCGACGACGTGCCCCGTAATATCGAATAGCCATCGTCGTCGTCGTTGTATAGCCGCAGTCGGTCGGTCGGGGCGCCTGCAATCACCGTCATATACGTACATACAGAGTGTCTCACGATCATAATGTTTGTTGTACCCGTTGCGGTACACGTTCCGAGATAACGAAGACAACCGACTCTTCTTTTTCTCTTGTACTACCATCGCGAGGATAAGGACAGCAGACAGTTATATGATTGCAATACATTTGAAGACTTTAAGTCCTTTGTGATGTGTATTCGTCTGAAAACGTTGCACTTTATTTTCTCATTAACCTTATGAACCTCATCATAGTTTTTAATATTATGTTTTTTATTTTACAAAAATTTAGTATAATTGTGTTTTGATTTAATCCCGTTTTCTTACAATCTCACAACACTATTGTACGTACCTAATTAAATATAACTGACTATTTTCCTATAAACTTTAAAATATCATATGAAAAATCTTGGAGTTAATGAAAATAAAGAGTTGTATAATATCAAAATGATAGAAAAAAAAAAATTATAAAATGAAGAATGAACCCTGTAATTAATGAAGACTGTATACGGTATACCTCAAATTTTTCGAAAATAATAAAATTAAAAGTTTTAAATAGCATAAAAGTTAATTATTTAGATAAAAATTAGATATAAACATAATGTATTCTGCAGTCCTATTATATTTTTATCCCGGTAACAGTCATATTAAAAAAAAAAAAATTATAATAAATAGAATCCGATTGTTACGACCGAGGTCTAATAATTATCTTCATTACGTCAGCGAATACATCGAAATGGGCATACATATCTTCGTGGGACACCCTGTACCTACACGTATGGACACGGCGTGTGCCCGTCATATACTATAAAACACTTAGGCACGTCGACACTACTACCATGCTGCTGACGAGAACGACCGCCACGATATACGTTCACGATGATTCGTCGAGCACACGCGACGTGTTACGGTTAAACGCAAGTGCGGCACCGTTCGTTTTCGGTGTTTACCCACGCGCGTTCGACGAAATCGTTGATAAGATGAGAATAATAAACATCGCTGTTTGCTGCAACTGATGCGTATGCCGCATGGTTCACGCACGATTCGAGATACTATACAAGGATATTATGTAACAACCCTTTCGTCAAGGATCAACGCCACCACCGTGTACCCCCAAATCAAAGTCGCCGGTCACCGTTTTGGTCTGTTGATACCACATGAAAGAGTTTGGTTATATTATTATTATTATTATTATTATTATTATTATTATTATTATTATTATTATTATTATTATTATTATTATTATTATTATTATAAGAATAATATTATAAAAATGTATTATTATTTAAGAATCGCCCGGGACATGTATAAAACGATTAAACGAACAGTTTCGTACCTACCGCCGCCGTGTGAACGACGTACGCACCAGCAAAACGCGTCGTATTTTTCGGTCATGTTCTGTGCGTGAGCGACGAAATATACAAAACCAAATCGCAATGCTAATTAGCAATTATGTATATTATAGTTTGTTGTTTGTATTTAAACAGTCGTTATTATGCAGATTCGTTATACACATCTATTCAATATGATGGAAATCACCAGGTTTCTGCAACTAAAATAATTATAACGATATAATAGCGTATACCTGATACGTTTAGTGGGTTTTGGGCACACAAAATAATACGGTTGCGGAAGATTAAACGAAAGGAACCGTACTTTCACGATAAAAAATGTTTTGATTTTCATTTAATAATTTTTGAAAACGATCGATATTGTATACGCCACCCTTATAGGAGTAACTAATGGGAGGGCTTGAGTGGCTTAGCCCCATAAATATTTTCATAGCCCTCCTGATCTGTGATCCTAATCCTGGTCTGTGTTGTCTAAGTATTTTTAGCTCCTCCAAAATATAAACTTTAGTGGCACCCATGGCCGCCCAGTAGTTAGTATTAGGTACTTTTATTCAAATCCATTACGTTTTTCGTATTATAGTTTTATTTTGCATTTTGTAAAAGGTAAACATTATAGTCATACCGTTGTATATTAATTTAAACGCAATAAGTCATGAAATTGGAATTTCTGTCATTTAGACTGTAAGTAATTTATAAAATCAGTCACATCCATACGTAGGTACTTATATTTTTTCTCCGAACTTCAATTTATTTAAAACTTAAACTGTTGAATGAAGCAACTATGAATCATGAATCATGATCCATATAATGTGCATTATAAATGTAATTTATAACATAATATACATAATATATATATATAATACGGATATATTTATTATAATTTCAATCAATAATATTGATCATTTTATATTTTCAATTCGTTACGATTTCTTCGTTGTTAAACATAATTAATATTACCTCTATAATGTCTTCACGTGTATTCATAAATTATTAGTCGTGCTGCACTAAGACGAGAAGAAAACATTTCTGAACCTGTTGTTGTCGCACTTCTGCTTATACTATAAAGTCATTATATGCTATATAATATGTATTAAATGACGCACGCGCCGCCGTGCACTGCCGCGCACTACCACATAATTGCATGTCGATCGAATTTTTTATGATTATTGCATGCATATATAATATATAAGTGTACGCCTTCGCGTGTAGGCATACACAGCACACGCACATAATATAGTATTCGGAACAAACGAGAAAAACCGAACGCGCGAAATCAGTTAAGTGAATAATGTCTTATTGTGAAGAGCAGAAAAAATCACCTTAAAGATCATATTTCTTTTTGGAGTATTCGATAGATCTATATGTATATAATATACATGCTAGATTTATTTTGTTATTGTTTTTTCTTTTCTCAGGTCAACTAAGTTTAGTATCTATAATGACAATGCTCAAATCTTCTCCAACTTTAGTAATATATATATATATGACTGGGACGTATAATATAAAATCGGTGCCGTTTATGCATTTTTATAATTGCTTCTCCTGACTGTAGCGGAGCGACACAAATTAACAAAATTAAAAAAAAATACATTTTATCATATGAAATTGATGCAAAATTAGTTGTAAAATTTAATTTTCATCTATATAATATTATCTATATTATCAAGTATATTACAGTTGACAATTTACCTAACCTAACCTAACTTGAAAATGTAAAAATTCTAGTGTCTGGCGGTGTACCTTGTTTTAAAAAATAATTTAAAAAACCCTACAACAATCCAAAGTATTTGGTATAAATTGCGAGCAACAAAATAAAAATCGTGGAGATTGTTTCTTTAGACTCTTAAATTTAGATCATAAAATGACACAATCGCGAATCTAAGGGTTGAAGAATGAAGCAGCTACAAGTAGGATTAATATTTTATGTAAAACTGTTATTGCGTCGTATAAACCCATTATCGCCTTATTTACTGAATAACTTACTTACATAGCAGTGAGAAAAAAATAACTTGCTATGCAACCGGGCCACCGTAAACATTTCTGGATCTATTTTCTATACGGTGACGCGTCCTCGCAGCTCTGTGCACATAATAATATGACACGTACAATCGAACTGTGACGATTTTATGGTAAAATTTGGACGGCGGGTTTGATGGGCATGTGAGCGTATATTATAATAATAATAAAAATAAAAATCATAATGATAATAATAATAATAATAATAATAATAATAATAATAATAATAATAATAATAATAATAATAATAATAATAATAATAATAATAGTAATAATAATAATAATAATGATGACGCGCACGCACAGGCGGTAATTTAATTCTTATCCGACGTCGTCTTATCGACCGCTGCGATAATATTATTGTTTCAGAACAACATCGTCGTGCGCGGTTCGAGTTTTATAATGGACGACAATAAATAAAAAGGCCACCCGCTGGTTATGCATTTTAATACTATACGTATTATAATATATCGTGTATAATATGCATATTATATATTATACGTGTATATAATATGCATATGTATAGGTACGCGTATACCTATTATATATACGTTTCCTGCCACGTATATATATCGCCACACACAGCATTATTCTTCTATGCCGCCGTCATTGTCAAAAATCAAAATCAAAAGTCATCGTGTTATCACTCCCGATGAGCTGTTTTAAAGTAATATACACGCACAAACTGATGCGTATTGACGCGGTGCACACACGCGTGAGCCTGATGGTTCCCGAGCACAAGATTACCGACTAAATGTTTTCGAGCCCTAATCCCAGGAGATCGCATATATTAAATCGTTTCTTCCACGCGTCTGCAGTTAGTGACTTATATCAAAAAGTAACTACCCATGTATTTAGGTGAACATAATATTATAGAAATTTCTGATGGACAATCCGGGCAGATATGAGGAACATCGAAGCATTTCCTCATTATGATGTAATCCCTAAAATATTCCACATTACGCTCTATAGTCTATATTATATATTTTAATAATTGTTGCATAATTAAATTTGATTTTTCCGAAGGTTAAACTTTTGATCGAGTCCAATTGAAATTTATCATTGTCATAGTGCGTAAACGATACTAATGGAATTATAAGTTTCTGTTTTCTTATCAACAACCGTTTACTATATAAAAAAAAAAATATTTAAAATAGAAAGACAAACTGATCAAATATTATACGTTTATTAGTCAATTTTTATGAGAGCGAGCGAACCCGGAGCTAAATGTGCACGCCCATATGAATGTACCTATATTATGTTCTTTTATCAAATGTTGTTACGTACCCCATGATATGCGTAAAAACAACATTTTTAAAATTTTTTTTATCCGAGATGTTAGACACGTACGAGGTACGAACCAGTCACTACTGCAGCACGTTTGTTGTTTTATACAATGCAATGGTTTTTTTTTTTTACTTTTACCATATTACCCGGTAAGAGAAAACTTTTAACTGAATCCAGAACCCATTTCGTTAATCACTATAATAACAAAAATCGAAACGTGTTCAATTCGTGTTAATTACAAAGATACATGTCGCCAATGTATTTGTTTCATATTATGGATTCTATTTGAATTACACATTACAAGACGTACTTTACATTATATACTATTATCAACGCCTTTATAAACTGCGATATCCTTTAATGTTACAATATTACGCTCCTAACAAAAGGCGGATTACATCATCATCATAACATATTGGCGTGCAGATAAAATAATAATCTTGCAGACTGCAGAGGCAATAATTAAATTGATAAATACAATTTTCGAACTCCCGCGTGCACAATATTTGATATCCACTATATAATATGGTATTATACTATTATTACAGGTTCTGTATAATAAAATAATAAAATGTGTTTGGCTATTATGCGCGAGCACAATCAATCAAAACATCTCGATAAATATACCGTATAATTGCTATAGGTACAGGTATACGCGAATACTTTAATAGGTTACAATACATCATGCTTTTGTTTTGCGTTTCGCTGCCACTCGGGCAATATTGCCTTTGATAAATCAGTGCTGCTGCAACGTATAATATTGTCAAGTACCTACCTATTATTTTAATTTTTCCGTTTGTAAAACATACTATCCACTATATGTACGTGCGTACCTATACAAGTACATTTTGCGTTCGCTTTATACCCTTACCATTGTGTATAATATTATGTATAATATTATAATATTTATTATAACGGGTTTACCGCATTGGAAGCTTATGTAACCGCGTATCAAAACCCGACACCACATTTCATACCGAATGGATTTGTATTGTATATTATAAATGTAAATATTAATATATGTATTTACAAAACGTCGCGGCCGTGCACACATCTTATTATTCTTTATTCGGAATCATCAATAAGAACCCATATGTACAACTAGGAGAGGAGGATAGGGGAAGGGAGAGGGCATGAACCGTCGGGACCCGTAATGTTAAAATCAAATGAAATTATTAGATGATTTATTACAAACTATAAATTATAATTAGTAATTGCTATTTAAATTACGGGTAAAGACGTAGGGCTTAATAATACCAAGATTGTTGATTTTATACGCTGGATAATCCTAAGGTTGTTGATTTTATACGCAATGGAATATTGCCGTGTAGAACTTGCAACTATCGATAGGTATCTGAACGCATAACTCATATTTTTGGATACCTACTAATTACCAGGTGAATTCTAAAACATTAATTACGACTTATGAGTTACTATTATTATAATCTATTGCGATTTGTTTTGAATCGATGCGCGTGATTACGATTAACTTTATTCGGTTTCTCTTCGTGTATTATTATTATACATCGTTTGCGAGAAGGTTCAATACAAATCATAGTGATATTTTATGCGTACGTATGCCGACAGTCACCGTCGCATAATGGAGCCAAAGGACTCGGCGGATTTCTAGATAATATTTAATATGTATTCCATCTGCGTATTTATGGTAAGTGGGTTATTGACATTTTCAGAAGATCCTGCAGCAGCACGGCGGCGGTGTCGGCGATATCACACCGTTGTCCGCGAACAGCCTTCGGCGGCCACGGCATCTAGAGGTCGGTGACTAACTGGTTTCCGCCGTCCCATGTGTGGCAGTAGTTGTAGTTGTTACTTATTATTATTACTATTATTATTTACAAAAACAAGTTTTACGGATTAGAAAAATGGGCCTAAACCACGATTAACAAGTACCGTAATCGCACGAAAAGGGGCTTTATCCGTCGCGGAAAAGGTGTCTGGAAAAGATATATAATACATATGATGAAAAAAAAAAAAACTTAAAAACGTGTCTGACGTGACTGCCACCGCCACTGGATCATTAAAAGAAATGGAAAAAGATGCAAAATTGATTGCACAGAAGATATATTATATGTACGCGTTTAGGTCACCGAGCCGCGTCACACTTGTTCACGCACCCGGATGTGTGCGGAGATTATTGTGTTTGATGTATCCGCGGCGACGACATTTATAATAAAATAATGTATGTAGTGTGAGTGTTAGCCGTGTGTGCGTATGCATGTGCGTGTATGCATAAGAAATCAGCAAACGTTATTTATGCGCACTGTTTGCAATATCGAAACGCAAGACGTCCATTTAACGCCTATTAACAGTTACATTCACTATAATATAATATTATACACTACTAAATTGTATACACTTTACGGTACGCGCATAATATGTAAAAATATACGATAATGGTGTATAATATAGTCCTTGCAATGTATTAAATGTACCTACGTATAGGCACGTGGTTTTAACTTGTAACGAACACACTCCGAAACTTGTTTTAAACGAACGCGCATCGGGATTTTGATTAATTATTTTATTATTCGTCTTCCTCTCGACGTGATATTATATATATATATGGTGTGTGCGAGCGTGTGCTTCTGCTGAACAGCTATAACGGGTGTACCCAGCGATAATATTATACAGCTACTAAGAGCGAGATATATTACGCTAGCAGGATTTAACGCATCATATCTTATTATTATTATTATTGTGTACATATGATGCGCATCAAACATACGTATTAATTTATAGATTTATATTTCGAAGGTAGAATAAAAAAATACCCACAGTGTGTTTTAGTGTTTATACTTTATACATTGTCTTCCCGTGCACCCCGCACGCATGCATGTAGACCGATGTATCTTTAGTACGCACTCTAAACTAGATTAAGATTAAAACAACCGTAAACATATTATACAAAATAATATCAAATCAGTAATTATATTATAACTTATTATCCTTTTCAAAAGAATAACACTTTTGATATTATAGACATTGAATTGTGTTTTTTTACACGGTATGTATCTTCTATTTTACTTTTTTTTTATACTCTCCCTTCGGATGTGAACCATCAGAACCGACGAACCCCTTTTCGTTTCGTAGTAAACAAGACGTGTTCGAGATGGATATGTTTTGATTCATTCGTGTATCATATATATTAAAAAGAGATAGATTATTTTTCGTGAACGATGACCGTAAATAATGTACGCATGATTAACATAATATGTCACACATCGGTTGAATAAATTAATACAGACATAAATGGTCGAAGTCTATATTTTTCGCAATTAAAGATTAACCGTGTATAGTACGTTAAACGATTTATACCTGCAAGTTGGTTCCTATGCAACGCTATATATAGATAATACTTATCGTCTTCTTAATACATAAATATGATACCAATAAAATTGAATTAAAAAAGAACGGGTGGGCCTCACTTTGCTGTACAGTTGGGGATGGAGTGTACCTCGTTTATAGGATAGGTCATTATTACAATGGATTTGTTAAATTTGAATGCAATGATAGATATCATTGTATACGAAAAACAATTCTGAATGGAGTTAATATGTTTGTCTAAAATGTGTGTATAATAATATAGTATTTTATATTTAAATTGAATTATAATGAAATTTCGTAAAAATTTAAATTTAAAAGAGGTCATAAAATTTTTTCCTTTTTGTCCGGTAGAAATTTTTTTTTATATTTTTGAAGATTAGTTTATGGACAACTAGTGTCAAAATTTTGAACCTTAAGTATAAACAGAAAAAATTTTATGAATTTTTATCTACAAAATAACTTGCAAATTATCGTGATTTTGACACATTTTATACAAATTTGAGCTTTATGAGCTT